>PVKE010003731.1:0-69874 GCA_004027555.1 Craseonycteris thonglongyai
GCTTTGAAGCCCCAGAGTCTGAGGATTGAATCTGGTCGGGGCCCATGTGGACCACTATGCTGAACTTGGGTGTGCCCCAGTTCAGTTCTTGCCGAGGACTATGCAGGAGGCTCCCGGCTCAGTTCCTGCCCTGCGCAGCCCTGCACCCACCTGTAGAGTGAAACTATATGGAAAACTAATGCTGTCAACTATGGAGACTACTCTGGGCCTTCCCCCTTCCTCTCTCTCTCTCTCTCTCTCTCTCTCTCTGTCTGTCAAAAACAAAAAACAAAAAAAACAAAACAAAAAAACAATAAAATAAAATGTTAATTTCAGTGTTCACAATTAAATAACTTAAGAGCAAAAGTACCTGAAGTTACATATTAATTTACCAATTTTTTATTACACACAAATTAAAAGTGATTCCACAAAAGCAATAGTATTGGCTATTACTATTTTATTGAAAACTAGTACTATTTTATCTCAGAGTTGTATTACACACAGCCATAGTCAACATGGCTATTTTCCTGATATCAAATTGCTTCTTTTGAATTTTCTTACATAGAGAATCTATCTTACTGCCTACAAAACTATAAAGAATAAATATCACTGTATCAGATTCTGCTCAAAAAGATTCTGTTCATAAACTGAAGCAAACAAAGTTGTTATTGCTATCTTGTTGATACAGCTGTGGATCAGATGACATTTTAAGAACAATTAGAAATAAATTCAGTCCTTGGATGCTTAAAACTGAAGCTAGTTGAAGCAGCCATTTATTTCTCAACCTACAAATATTATTGTGAGATACTAACTGGTGGTTTACATTACCTGTGAGCTAAGAGCAGAGAGTTCTTCACTCTTTGCTTTAGCCTGCTGGAAGAGTGTGTGCATAGAGTCCTGGAAATCTGGATACCCATCCTGTGGATCAAAGAATAAATCCTTTTTACTTAAGAGTTTGTAAATAAAATAAATATGTTATCAAAAACTCAGCTATTAAAGAAAAAAAAACCCACCTTAATCCTACTACCAGAGTAATCATGATTAAGATTTTAATGTACAATATTTCATTTTAGTTTTTCCTGGTCAATTACCTATTCTGCAGTTGTAACCTTGGTTAAAAACATAAATGAGAAAGATTTATACATCCACACTGTTTTACATTGGATTCCAGACTTCATGATTATTGATAATAATGGTTATACAACATTTCATCTAGTGGTGTGACAATTTAATCACTATCCTCAAATTGGACATATAGATTCTTTTGTTTTTTGGTTTGAAAACACTGCAAAAATATTTCCATAGAAATAGCATTTCACATAGTTTAGATTATCCAATACAACAGATTCCCAAAAGTAGAATTACTACACATAGATAAACATTTTTATGTCTTTCACATATTTTCCCCAAGGGCCTTTACTGGTTTGTCATAACATAAGCAATATATGACAGTTTTCTTGGCCAGCACTGGGTTTTGTTGTTTTCCTAATTTTTGCCAATTTATATTTTCATTTTGATATTCAAATTTTATAAACTGTAGCTATATATAATTATATTTTATTTTGTGATTCCGTCTATTGCTATAAAGTTTTGAAAAGCATTCTGCTTTAGAGCTCTGATAAATATTCAAATCTACTCTCTAGTTTTTCTAAGCCTTTTAAAAAAATTTTTGTTTCATAAGTTTAACTCTCTAACTCAACTGGAATTTATTTTGTTATATGTAATATGGTAAAGATGCAAAGTAAATTTTCTTTTAGGTGCTACTCAATAATCTCAACCTGAATTTCTGAAGAATTCTTCCATGTTGACTTGTGATTTCCCCTTTACATTTCATATGACAGGCAATGGGTCTTTGGAATTAGAAAGACCTGTACTCATGTTCCAATTCCACTTACTAGCTACATGACATATAATGAGTAACTTAACCTTTCTAAACTTCAGTTTCCTCATGAAAAATAAGGATATGAGATCTCATCTAGTAGGGTTTTTACGAGGACCAAGTTAGATAAAGTAAATGAAATATTGCCTTTAGCATGTAATAACAGCTCAATAAATATATCAATACATACTAAATTCCGATCTTAAATAGAGCCTATTTGGGGCACTCTACTGCTGGACAACACTTCAACTTAAATTATTTCCATTTTATACTTCATATATGAGTATATTAGTGCCAATCCACCTACTACTCTCTTCAATTTTTTTTTATTGTTTATTGCTCCATGTGAAATTGATATATACAAAGCATCATGGTACCATGACCTTAGTAATTTCACTGAAAACTACTGACAGATTCCTCACAGAAATTATCATTAACCTCAAAACATTTCTCCCCTTTTTGATAATCTATATACTTATAAAAAAGGGTGAATCATTAAATATATTTTTATTTATTTATTTATTTATTTTGACAGAAAGAGAGAGAGAGAGAGAGAGAGAGAGATACAGAGACAGAGAGAGAACTGAACTGGGGGAGCTCCCAGTTCAGCACATGGGTCCGCAAGGGCCAGGGCCGGGATTCGATCCTCGGTCCCTGGTGCTGCAAAGTGAGCGCTTAACCCACTGAGCCATCCCGGCTTCCCCTGAATCATTAAAAACTAAAGTTCTTACAGTAATAACAAAAAGATGTAACAACAAAATATTTTATCTTCTTTATGAAATATGAGATACTAGTTCAAAAAATTTTCCCTATCAGTGTCTTTTCAAAAAATTATTTTCCCACTGCAAATCTCATGTTTTCAAATATTTCATCTACCAATATTTCCTAGGTAATAATTAATTTGGTATTTTTTAAATTCTAAGCCATGAAATGAAATAGACATAAGAGCAAATAAATGTGATATCATGAGATAGTCATATGTAGCTTTATGGTGGGTTAATATAAAATCAGCACTTTCAATGTACTGAAAACAGCCATGCTACATGTGATCAAGGACACTTGGCTTAGAGCAGGGGTCTCCAAACTACGGCCCACAGGCCGGATGCGGCCCGCGAGGCCCTCTCATCCGGCCTGTGGAGACCTTTTTATCTGAATAAAATAATATTAAATAAATAATTAAACACAACATCTATGTTTTGATTCTTTTTTATTTGGACCTCGAGTATGTAGTCAGCCCCCAAATTGCTGTTTGATAGTTAATGCGGCCCGTGGACTGAAAAGTTTGGAGACCCCTGGCTTAGAGGAATGTATGAATATAATCATTAACTAAGCTGGAATGAACTTTATACAAGTATATACAGTCTAAATCTAAATGAAAAGTGCACTTTTTCTTAGTCATGCAATTTTTCTAAGAACATATCTAGACCTAGAACTCCAACTTTCTCTTTAGCAAACTCTCCTTTAACCGTTAGTGCTACCTTCTGTCAGCAGTACTAGCAAGAAATGTGAAGGGTAATTTAATAAAATGTATCACCTTAGGGGAAAAAACATTATGAAGTTGTTTTAGACATCCATGTGAGGTTTTTTTAGTTTTATATAAATTGAATTAGTTAATAATAATACTATTCTTTTACATCATCTGAAAAAGAAATGTAATCATTTCAGTCATACATCATACAAGAAAAAATATAATAAGTTATAGCACTTTTAAAGATTTATTTTTATTGTTTTTGACAGAGATAGAGAGAGATACAGAGACAGAGACACAGAGAAGGGTGAGGGTCCAGAGCAGTCTCCATAGTTGCACATCATTGGTTTTTCCACATAGTTTCATTCCACAGGTGGGCTCGGGGCTGCACAGGGCAGGAACTGGACCGGGGTCTCACCTTGGTGAGAACCAAACTGGGGGCACTCCCCAGTTCAGCATAAGGGTCCGCACAGGCCGGGATTTGATCCTTGGTCCCCTGGGCTGCAAAGCGAGCACTTAACCCACTGAGCCATCCCGGCTTCCCCTAGTTATAGTACTTTTAACTTTGGTCTACGTATGAGCCGATATATTGGCCCGCTGCACTAAAAGGGTTAAGTTCTACAGTTCAATGATATAAGCTGGTAGAAGATTTAGAAAACAATAAAAGCAGTTATCACTTTTTTCAGGTACCTACAAATACCAGTTTCTGAATATGTTCTGTACATCACATATATCATCTCATTTAATCCCCACCACAAACAACACTGGGTTTCCTTAACTTTACAGATACAGACATGGGCATCAAAGCCTATGCTAAAACTATAAATTCCTAGAGACCACCCTTTTATGTTACTCAGAATAGTAAATAGAGGCATTTCTCTTACAGCTGTTTTTTCTAAGCTTAACTGGTTTAATTCCATGATTTACACTGAGTTTAAAATCCAATTCTACTATCTGCTGTGATACTGGGCAGATTATTTCATGTCTCTGTGTCTATCTCCCCATCTATAAAATGGGGATAAAAACAGCTAACTTTAGAACCGTTTTAAGGAAAAAAAAAAAATTCATGAGAAACAGCACAATGCTTTGACATGTAGAAACTACCTGATAAATGTTTGCATTTAATATTAACTTCCCTCCCCCAAACACCAGATTTAATCAGAATAAAACAGACAGCATGCTATAAAGTGACTTACTGTACCTCTATGATACCGGGGGAATAGTTAAATTTTAGGGATACTTACGTAGAGACTTCTTAGAAAAAGAGCTGAAACTAGGCATTTAACACGAAGACCAGCAAGAGAATATTGACTATATTGGTGGGGAACTGTTTTAGTGAAAAGGACAAGGGAAAACTGGACACACCTGTTTATTCATTCAACAAAAATATCTTGTTTACCTAACAGGTTCTACACTCTATACTCAAGACTGGAGATATGATGACTTCTGGCCTGCTGAAAAACAGCCTAGAGAGGAAACAAAGAGATTCACAGCACAGCAGAGGACAGTGTCAGAAAAGGGCTGAGATTCGAAAGAAGAGTTACCTTTGTTAAGGGAGCAGCTTGTATAGAGGTCTAGATACTAGGAACAGAAAACAGCAGGAAAGCTGGAAAATAACATAGATAACAGAGAATACACAGAAAAAGGGATTGGTGAGGGAAGAAACTGGATAGCAGATATGAGGCCTTGTGAGCCATGTTAAGAACTTTAGATCTTATCTTAAATGCAAAGTGACACTGAAGATCTCAAGGAAGAGAATAATCAGATCTGCATTTTACAAAGCCCATCTAAATGTGATGGGAACAATGGGATGGGAAGTGGGGGGCCTCAAGGATAGTGGTGGGATCTAGTCAGAGGGCTGTGCTGAAAACAGAAAAACTCCTGATAATGGCTTTGGCAACGAGACGTTTGGTGGTTAACATTCACTAGAATACAGAACTCAGGACCAGGAAGGAGACTTTGGGGAGGGGGCATAAAGTTGATGAAATTCAGTTGGGGACATGTTGAGTCTGATCTGCTGGTGAGAGCTCCATGTAGATAAGCTTAGTAGGCAAGTGCACTGAGTTGTAAGCTTGGGGCAAGACTAGGGATGGAGAACCCAGAGGAGAGTTCCAGTGCATCAACAGGCCCTGGGTGAAGTGTGTCCAGGCCAGAACCTCAGATATACCTCTCAGTACTATTTTTAAAGGAGCTTGCAGAAGGAAAAAAGAATGATCTGGTCTTCTCAGGTGATCTTGAGCAAGAAAGTTAACCTTATTTCCAGTGTTCCCAATTTTTAAGTGGAAATTAAACCATCTGCTTTATCTACCCAATGGAGATTATTTTTTATTTTATTTATTTATTTATTTTTAAGATTTATTTTTGACAGAGAGGGACAAGACAGAGGAAGGGGGAGGGCCCAGAGCAGTCTCCATAGTTGTATGCCATGGTTTGGTTCCACAGGGGTAGGGGGCTGCACAGGGAAGAACCGGGCTGGAGGCCTCCCACATGGGAAGCACACCCCTGTGAGCCGGGGGCTATACTGGGCAAGAACCAAACTGGGGGCATCCCACATGGGAAGCCCATGGGTCTACATGGGCTGGGGCTGGGATTTGATCCTCAGTCTCTAGGGCTGCAAAGCAAGCACTTAACCCGCTGAGCCATCCCGGTTTCCTCTATTGTTTTTGACAGAGAGAAGGGAGAGGGCCCAGAGCAGTCTCCATAGTTGTTGTCATCAGATTTCAACATGGTTTCCTTTCATAAAGGTGGGCAGGGGCCGCAAAGGGCAGGAACATGGCTGGGGGTCTCCCACATGGGAGAAATGCCCCCACAAGCTGGGGACCAAACCGGAGCCTCCCACATGGGAAGCTCACCCCTGCTCAGCATATGGGTCTGCATGGCCAAGGCTGGGACTCAGTCCTCGGACCCTGTGGCTGCAAAGCAAGTGCTTAACCTGCTGAGCCATCCTGGCTTCCCTCAAATGGGAGATTTGTGAATGATAAATGAAATAATGTAAATGGCAGATCTTGAAAAAGTAGAAATTGCTATACAAATAGAAGGGCTGTTTGGAAAGTATCTAGCCATGCAATATGAAAAATAGAGGCATTTATGGCTGAATTTTTTTCTGGACAGCCCTTGTATATGGTGGCACCATTGTCAGAATTATTCAACCATGAGAATACAAAAAAGCTGGAAGGGAGAAATTTCAAACTCTGTGAAAGTTTTTGGACATTGCTTGCTCATTAATAAAAGTAAAGGCACACAATAAGCAATAACAGTATCCAAGTAATTAGTGGTCTCTGCAACTGAGCACGTCACTCATTCTGATTTTCTTCCAGTCTTTGACAGTCACTGTGGACGAGAAAAACTACAGGATTGAGTAGCTATCACTTCATGACACATAAAATGGGTGTTAGGTACCCAAAATATATGACTTAGAAATAAAAGTGAGAACTTTCCCAAGTAACTGGTCTCTTTCACATTATGTGTGGAGCAGGACTTTCAATATGTCTGTCAAGCTTTTTTTCCCAGGAACCAGCTGTATCATGCTATGAGCAATTTATCTTCCTGTCATATTCTTGGCTGCTGCCATTAATCACAGTGTTCCCTTACTGGCGAGACAATGAGTCTGAGCACCGAGAAAATAAAAGATACAGGGCAGGATGCTGTCAGTGACCTAATTACTTTAATGCCATTGGTTTCCATCCCCATTCCTCCTCAACCTTCCCACCAAATACTAGCCAGCTGCTTTAAAGCCACAGCTTTGCTATCTTTATAATGACTTGTTCCAGCAGATGTTCTCAGCCTCACACGTGCATTTTCCTTTTTTCTACTCACACTTTCTATATGAATAGCAGACTGCAATGCTTCTGGTTTTCTGATCCAGAGGAGAAGAGTCTACATCAAATTAGACCAGTTTTCTTTTTAACAAGCTTAGTAATAGCGTAGGTGGATATTCTGACCCTCTTCTCTCCCTCTTCCTCACTCTCCCACCCCCACCCCACTGGAACTGTTAGCAGATGTTTCCTCTTTCTTCTTCAACCCCCAATTCTCTGATTTTCTGGTCTCCATTAGCAAACTTCATTTCTTCCATCCAGTCATCTCTGATTGCTTTGCACTCCCAGCCCACACAGGATCGAAAATGCTGTCACCTCCCCTATCTATGCCTAGTCTCCAGCAATTTTTGTGAATGAAGAAAACTCGCAGATGAGATCTGAACAGTAACAGCCCATTTAAGTCAGCTACCAGTCCTGAGGACTCGTTATTTTATATATTCTTCCTCTCCTTCTAAAACATTACTTGTAACCCTGAAGATAATGACAGGGTTTGTTCATGGAACACAATATGTTCTTAACAAAAAAGGCTATCAACTGAATCCACTTTTATCTAATGTTTTAAAAAAATGAGGGGATGACAAGAGTGCCAGAGCCTTCGGCTCTTGATTTGTCATCTTTTTTTACTCATTGTCAAGCTGTCTTAAATACTTCCTGTCACAGGTCCAATATAAATAAAGCAAACTAAGTTTTCTTGAGTTACGTACTGTTTATCTTCCCAATACACCATTTTTCCTCATTCAAAACAATTATATGTCAAATGGTAATGTTTTATATATTTAAATACATTTTGTAATTTATAGAGTTGTTTTCTATTTAAAACTTCTGTTTATTGGATAAGCTTTCTTGGTCTTGAAAATGGTAACTGAAATGCCACATTTCCCCTTCTTCAAAGACTACCAGTCTTTGCCCTTCATACCATACTAGTAGGATGAGAAGTATTAATTCCAGTAGTGTTTTTCACAAGTAAGAGTCTCTGTGAATGTCCATTAGCACCAGTAAGGTGGTACAGCTTTGTAGTTAGACTTACATTTGAAGCCCTGGCCCTGTCATCAAATAGCAATGTGGCAATTTAGGCAAATTATTGAGCCTTTCTAGGTCTCTCTGTGACTATAAAATGAAAATCAAAAAGCCACCTCTGCATACAGGGTAGACAAGGTTTGTGATAATTTCAGCTGCCTAGCAGAACAGGCACATAACAGATTGAATGAAAAGAAGTTATTTTTGCAATGGCCCTAGAGCTAGATTTGGGATCTCTGAAGAAAAGGAAAAGTAAGCATAAACATAATCCATATGCATTTTAGCTATAAATGGATTCTCATACAGGGTTGTAATCCCAGGTGGACAAGCTACTCATTTAGCCTGGGCAGGAGAAGTATCCCCAAACCTCAATTACTAACATAGAGAGTTGAAGAGGTTCTTTCCCTTTATTCCTTAGGGTTATCCTAAGGCCTCCCCAAGGTAAGTGGGCTTTTTTCTCTGTGTCTACTTCAGCACTTTAGGAATTATAGAAATAATGCTCAAAATCTCTGTTTTCAAAAGTCTAACATGTCCTGTAGGAAGGGGCAGTATTTCAGGACAAAAGATTATTCTGAGTATTTCAATACAACATGTATACTGATACAAATAGCTAACTATTCTTAAAGGGGGAACAACCTACTATATAATAGAAAAAATATGATAAGAATTTTAAAACTTCATTCCACCCAACCTTTCATAAAGAGATCAAGGAAATACAGCATTTAGCAAGAAGAAAACATCCTATTGAACTTGAACAAAGCACTAGTTTTATTGGTATAGTGTAATGTTCTGATAATGTGTGCAAGAAAATGTTTTTCTTTCCCTTACATGTCTATTTTGATGTCATTTCTATTTTATCTACTGGACATTACATTTCTTTTTGTTCACTATAAAAATTATCGTTTTAAGATGGAAAAAAAGCAAGCAACTTGGCATGTATACTCACTTGTCATTGTCAAAGATTTTGGAAAAATAAAGATAAAAAGAAAGAGAAAAAACAGTCTAATTAATTTGGACCTAGTAATTAGGAATCTGTTATACTTTACAATGGGCTTTTCTTTTTAATAGGGAATTAGTAAGCTAAGAATCACAAAAGAAATATTCAAGTGAAATAGAAAAACAAGTATGCTCAAAGAATTCTAAAATCTTTCTAGTTTTACCTATGAAGTCCTTTGTGTCAGTCACATATTCTGGAAAAACTGGTTTCACTGTTCTTTAAACATGTATAGTATTTTCTTACATCTATGTCTTTGCCCATGCTAGTCTATCTTTGTAATATTCCTCCACCCTCCACTCCCACAACCTTACCTTCTGAAATCCTACCTTTCTTTTAAAACCCAGCTCAAATTATATCTCAATAGAGCCTCCCCTACTCTCTTCTCATGCCAGAAATGCTCCCCCTTCCCAGTAGCCACACAGAAGGTAGACATAAACAAAGCACTAATACATGGTGAAAACTCTTAAAGGAGTAGTAGTAACCCTACACAGCCAATACCAACTAGCTAAGTATCAGCTTCTAGTACCAAAACAATAGCTCTAGTATCTCAAAGTGAGACAAGTATTTATGCTAATATTGTACATGTTGCAAAGAATTACAATACGTGTGTAGGTACACACACACACACACATACACACACACTTTGAAGAGGTATTGAGGCCCTGTGATACATGAGTGCTTTAAAAAAAAAAAAAAAAAGTGAAAATAAAATTAAAAATAAATAAGCCAAGAGAAAAAAGTAAACTACTGTCTGAAATTCAAAGCTAAAGTTCCTATTTATTTCTTGAAAATAAAATCAAAAGTTTACTGTCTATACGGGCAATGAAAGAAGCTTGAGATTGATTAGTCACTCGTTTTATTTAGAAAGGGTTAGAATGGTTATTCACAGAAAAAGGAAACAACAATTTTCTTAATTATAAATTCAGAACTGTTCAAATGGTTTTGGGAATTCTAGT
Organism: Craseonycteris thonglongyai; assembly: GCA_004027555.1. Lineage (NCBI taxonomy): Eukaryota > Metazoa > Chordata > Mammalia > Chiroptera > Craseonycteridae > Craseonycteris > Craseonycteris thonglongyai. The sequence goes on from PVKE010003731.1 coordinate 10,112, forward strand.
AAAACAAAAAAGCTAACCATATAGAACTACAATTCAATTATTAATATCTAGAGAACAGTCACAGCTAATGTATAACTCAACACTCAGCAAGTAAAAAGATACTTGAAACACTGTAAATGGATATAAGAAACAATCTCTTTAAATTTCAGATCAGGGCCACTGAGAAAGCCAGATCAATATAGCCTAACAAGAAAAACTATAGCTCAAACAGTCCATCAGATTCATAATCTTAAACCTCAGTGTTTGCTGGTGATCTCTGAAGCTAGGCAAAAAGGAAAGTAGGGCTTAAATAGGACAGCAGCCTGAATCATAATCACATGATCACTGATGGTGAGAAAAAAGTGAACGTAATTTCTAGCCTAGCCTCTGACTACTGTTCTAGGCCACTGGTTAGGTTTTGTACCTTCTTCTCTCTGACTCCTCCAATGACACATGCCTTCTTAGCAGTTACTATGTTTACTGGCCTTCCTTTTCGGTGGCAGAGTCACTAACAGATAAATCCAAAGACTTACTCTCTTACACTTGTTATCTCGGGGTGCAATTGGATAAAACTATTTCAGTATTTATATAATCTTTCAATGGCATTTTAGATTAAATTCAACAAAAATTTTTTAATGTTGTCTGATGCTAAACCATCTTAAACATTATTTTAGGGCTAACAGTCAGGTAAGATTACAAAATATACGAAAAATTTTTAAAAATGTACTCTTTTTTTGGGACAAAATTTTTCTTTTGAGAGCCATTGCTTTAGGCCAGAGGTCTTCAAACTTTTCAGCCCGTGGGCCGCATTAACTATCAAACAGCAGTTTGGGGGCCGACTACACACTCGAGGTCCAAATAAAAAAGAATCAAAACATAGATGTTGTTTTTAATTTTTTATTTAATATTATTTTATTCAGATAAAAAGATCTCCATGGGCCAGATGAGAGGGCCTTGCGGGCCGCATCTGGCCCACGGGCCGTAGTTTGGAGACCCCTGCTTTAGGCTAAAGATTTTATAAGTCAAAAATGCTCATCCATAGCCATTCATTATTTCATCTAACAGATTTTAAGTGCCTAACAAGTGTAAAGTACTATTATAGACTCAGTATAAAGTAGCAGATAGGCAGATAGGAAAGTAGTAGATAGGTAGATAAGAGCTCCAGTCTTATTTAATGGGGCAGACTGGAAATAAATTAAAAACAAATACGCAACAGTTTCAGATACTGGTAAATACTAGGGAAAAAAACAAGCAAACAAAGAGAATGAGCCTACGTGAGATTTTGGGGTAAGAGTGTTCCTTTAGAAAGGGAGGCAGGAAATCAGAGGAATTTCTGAACAATGAGCTAAAGCCATGTGAAGATCTAGAGATCTAGGGAAGGGGGAATTGTGAGAGCTAAGGCATAAATGAGTTTGGCAAGTTCTAGGAACATACGGTAAGTTGGTCGGTGTAGCTGGGATACAGTAAGAATGGGGAAGTGTGATAGCAGATGAGGTTAGGGATGCAAGCCAGAATCAGATCATGTAAGGTCTTAGATGCCTCAGGAAAAGGTGTAGATTTTATTCTCGGAACAGGAGAAGGACACTGGAAAGATGTCAGCAAGAAAGAAATTTATATTGTTAAAAGAAAACTATATATGAAAGACTATTCCATACAAACAAGTTTTTAGTAAAAATAATTTGATGATGAAAATTTAGGGTAGTCAAACAGCTAATATGCTTTAACTCTAATTTTTTTTTAATTGCTTTTGACAGAGAGAGACAGAGACAGAGAGAAGGGGGAGGGCCCAGAACAGTCTCCATAGTTGCACACCATTGGTTTTTCCACATAGTTTCATTCCACAGGTGGGTGGGGCTGCACAGAGCAGGAACCGGGCAAGGGTCTCATCCCAGTGAGAACTGAACTGGGGGCACTCCCCCAGTTCAGCATACGGGTCCACACAGGCTGGGGCCGGGATTTGATCCTCAGTCCCCAGGGCTGCAAAGTGAGCGCTTAACCCACTGAGCCATCCCGGCTTCCCCTGCTTTAACTTTAGATTGAATAACAGATGGTTAGGAGAGTTGACCTTCATCTATCCCCCTAAAAAAGGAAGGTGTCACCTGACTTCAAATTTCAAATATGCTACAGACTGGCTTCTAAAAAAGTACAGTAGTCGCCCCATATTTGCAGAGAATATGTTCCAAGACCCCCAGTGGATGCCTGAAACTGCAGACAGTACTGAACTCTATATACAGGGATCCCCATACCCCCTGTTAGGAACCAGGATGCACAGCAAGAGTTGAGCAGTGGGCGAGCCAGCGAAGCTTCATCCGTATTTACAGCTGCTCTCCATTGCTTGCGTTACCACCTGAGCTCCACCTCCTATCAGATCAGCTGTGGCATTAGATTCTCATAGGAGTGCGAATCCTATGGTGAACTGCACACATGAGGGATCTAGGCTGCCCAATCCTTATGATGACCTAATGCCTGATTATCTGAGGTGGAGCTGAGGCAGTAGTTCTAGTGCTGAGGAGCAGCTGCAAATACAGATTAACATTAGCAGAGAGGTTTGACTGCACAGAGACCATAAATCAAATGCTTGCAGACTCATATCAAAACCCCTATCAGTGAGTGGCAAGTGACAATTAAGCTCCAATGGCAGCAGGTTTCATAGTGGCAAGTGAGTTGATATATTTCAATCACACACTTGGCATATGGTGGCAGGTTTTCAGTCAGAATCCGACACTTATTTTAGTCCACTTGTGACCCACCCATTACTTTCCTTACTACTTCTGTCCATACCTCTTTCCTGCCCTGTGCATGTGTCTCAGTCACAGTTTTGGTAAGCCCACAAGCTAACCCTAGCCAAAATGAGGAAAAAACAAATGTCACTGGAGGGCTTCTCTGAAAAGGGGAAAGACCCAATGATGAGACAACAGAAGGCTCTCAGACTGCCAACAAAAAGAAAGCTGCATTTAAAAGAAAATACCAAGAGTCCTACTTAAATTATGGTTCATTGCAACCGTGATTCACATTCTCCAAGCCCGCTTTGTATAATATGTGGCGACCAGCTATCCAACAAAGCCATGAAAACTTCAAAACTGCTTAGCCACAGGGAGACCAAGAACCCTGCATTAAAAAACAAGCCTTTGGAGTTTTTCAAAAGAAAAAAAACATAAACATGAAGAACAGAAGCAATTATTGAATGCCACCACTTCATCAAATGTGTCTGCACTGAGAGCATCATTCTTAGTGGCTAACTGCATTGCTAAGAAGCCCTTTATTATTGGTGAAGAGTTGATCCTGACTGCTGCTAAGGACATCTGTAGTAAACTTATGGGATAGACTACATTTCAAAAGGTGGTACGTGTTCCTCTTTTGGCTAGCACCATAACTAGACCAACTGATGAAATAGCAGAGGATATTGAAGCATAATTGTTAGAGAGGATTAATGAGTCACTGTGGTACACAATCCAGTCTGACGGTCTACTGATGTCAATGCTTGCTCTTGTATGATATATTTTTCAGGAGGATGTTCATGAGGATGTGTTAGGTGCACTTTTGTTGCCAACCAATACCATAGCTACAGAACTATTCAAGGCTTTGAATGATTACATATCAGGAATACCTAATTGGTTATTTTGTGTCAGTACTGTATATGCATGGTTGGAGCGGTTGTCATACCTGGGTGGCTTTCTGGTTTCACTACTTGGATCAAAGAGGTCACTTCTGAAAGTGACTCTACACACTGTGTCATCCAGACAGAAATGCTGGCTAGCAAAAAAATGTTACCTGAATTTTAACGTTTTGCAGGAGTCATTAAAGTTATCAACCACATTAAAGTACATGCCCTTAACTCATGTCTGTTTGTGTAGCTCCGTGAGGAGATGGACTCAGAGCACACACGTATTTTCTTATACACAGTATATGGTTTTCTAAAGGCAGATCACTGGCCTGAGTTTTTGAGTTACAAGAGCTGTTCCAGAAATTTCTTTTAGTAAAAGTCACCACTGGAAGCACATTTCAGTGACATAGGATGGGTCGCATAACTAACTTACTTGTGTGACATATTCAACCTGCTCAATGAACTCAACCTGTCACTTCAGGAGAAAACAACAACTGTGTTCAAGTCGGCAGATAAAGTGGATGCACTCAAAATCAAACTGGAATTACGGAGATGAGTGAACATTGGGGTTTTTGACATGTTTCAAACTTTAGTAGAAATTTTGAAAGAGACTGAATCAGAGCCTTCTTTCTCCTGTCTGATGCATGATCACCTATCTCAGCTTTCAAAGGAGTTTGAGCATTACTTCCCAACCACAATAGACCCCCAAAGTGGGAAGGAATGGATCTGTGACCCATTTGTGAATAGATCAGGTGAATCGACTTTGTCCATGCTAGAAGAGGATCAACTGCTTGAGATCATAATTGACGGTGGCCTTAAAAGTACGTACAAGACAACTTCAAATCTCTATACGTTCTGGATTAGAGTCAAGGTGGAATATCCTGAGATTGCCACAAAAGCACTGAAAAGTCTGCTTCCATTCTCACATTGTATGTATCTTTGTGAAGTAGGGTTTCCTGCAGTGACAACAACCAAAATAGGACTATGGAGTAGACTGGACATAAACAACACACTTGGGGTGTCACTGTCTCCCGTCACCCCCAGATAGGACCGTCTAGTTGCAGGAAAACAGCTCAGGCTCCCACTGACTCTGCATTATGGTGAGTTGTATAATTACTTCAGTACATATTACAATGTATTAATAACAGAAATAAAGTGCACAATAAATGTAATGCACTTGAATCATCCTGAAACCATCCCCCCACCCCTACCCCAATCACCTTCCACCCTGTTCCAAGGAAAAATTATCTTCCGTAAAACCGGTCAGTCCCTGATGTCAAAAAGGTTGGGGACTACTGCTATAAAAATGTTTTTTTCCTATACAAGCATACCTATTAATACAATAAAGTTTAATTTATAAATTAGCCACAGTAAGAGATTAACAATAACTATTAATAAAGGAAAATAATTATAGCAATATAATGTAATAAAAATTATGTGAAAGTGGTTTCTTTCTCTCCAGTAATTTTTATATTTTTCTGCCCAAACTCATTCCTGAATCTTTGTAACCATCCCTTACTTGCAGTGAATAGCTTGATGTCCCTCATTTCAGGAGATCCCCTGCTGCAGCCTTCATATATGCTCAACGCTTTCTGGTCCAACACATTGCTGTCAATTGCAACATATTTTCTGTTCATGTTTTCCACCCACAAATTTAATGCTTTTTCCATCTTAAGCAGTTATCACACACTGTGGCCATAACTCCTGCACTTTAAGGAATGACAGCAAAATTAGGACAAATTTATTTTTCATTCCTTGCATTTTCAAGGATAGAAGGATTTGTTCTTACTTCAGAGCTGAGCAACCTCAGCATATGATTTTTTTTTTTAATTTTTTTCTTTTTATTGTTTTTCTGACAAAGAGAGAGATGGAGAGAGATACAGAGACAGAGAGAGAACTGAACTGGGGGAACTCCCCAGTTCAGCACATGGATCCGCACAGGCTGGGGCCAGGATTCGAGCCTTGTTCCCTAGCGCTGCAAAGTGAGCGCTTAACCCACTGAGTCATCCCAGCTTCCCGATTTTTTTTTTTAAGTCGAGAACTGTCACCCTTTCACTTAAAATGAAGCATTTTATAGTTTCTCTTTTTTATTATACAAATTATACAAATTGTCAGCATCACAACTCTTGGGCTTTGGGGCTATTATTAAGTAAAATAAGGGTTACTTGAACACAAGCACTGTGGTACGGTGAGTCAATCTGATAACCAAAATGGCTCCTTAGTGACTAAGGGCAGGTAGTACGCACTGCACAGATACACTGGACAAAGGGATGTTTCATGTCCCAGCTGGGACAAAGTGCAGTCGTGCAATATTTCATCACACTACTCAGAATGGCATGCAATTTAAAACTTATGAATCATTTATTTCTGGAATTTTCCATTTAATATTTTCAGATGGCACTTGACAATGAGTAGCTGAGACTGCAGGCAATTGAAACCGTGGAAAGTGAAACTGTAGATAAGGGGGACTACTTTGTTCAATCCAAACTAAAGAACAGTAGTTCTGAAACCAATCTATAGTTCTGAGAGCCCTAAGAAAAGCACATTTTTGTTGCTAACTACCACCTTACCAGTGGCAGGTCTAAAATCAGGACAGCCTTTAGTCATGACAAGAGAGGCTTTAATTATAATAAAGTCTCCATAATTTACATCTACTAAGTGGTAATTTCTTCCAGATAGTTAATATAAAAAATTAAACCTTATCTACTTTAAGTGTACTTGGTAAGATGACTAATAAGGTAAATAAGATTATAAAAGAAATGGTGTAAGCAGTAGAGTTTTAAATTTGTACAAAACACCCATTTACAAATCAACCTTTCATAAACGGACAGAATATCAATCTCATCGTTGCTGTTTCCTTCTAAGGATTTCCTTAATATCCTGGTTCAAATTACTATAAATATTTCAAAGTAACAAAATTCTATATTGTTTTTAAGATTCTACAATTCACATTTTTCTCTTGTTTATGGGACCATCCTTTTTTGTTTTAGTTTGAACTACTAAAGCAATGTTACTAGCATAAGAAAATATAATGCATAATCATACCTCCACTTTAATTCTCTTTGGAGATAATTCATCTCTTTCTCCACATTTTGACCTGAGGGAAATGGGAGAGAGAAAAACTTGAGAGGGTAACAAATTTCATTCTAAAGGCATCTCAATCTATAAACTTCCACCAAAAACATATAATGCTGAAACCCTTATACGAGAAATAAGACATTCATAATGAGTAATAAAATAATAAACAATCCTGCAGGGATTAAAAAGAAACTAATAAAGCTACCTACACTAGGAAAGGAACAGGTTAAACAAGAAAGAAATGGGAGTGTAACATTCTGTATTACCTATTTACATAGTTTTGTCTTCTGAATTATGTGAAAGTGTTATGTACCTTAAAACATATTGGGGAAGCCGGATGGCTCAGTGGGTTAAGCGCTCACTTTGCAGCCCCGGGGAGCGAGGATCGAATCCCAGCCCCAGCCTGTGTGGACCCATATGCTGAACTGGGGAATGCACCCAGTTCGGTTCTCACCGGGGTGAGACCCCGGCCCAATTTCTGTCCTGTGCAGTCCCGCACCCACCTGTAGAATGAAACTATGTGGAAAAACCAATGATGTGCAACTATGGAGATTGTTCTGGGCCCTCCCCCTTCTCTCTGTCTCTGTATCTCTCTCTCTGTCAAAAACAATAAAAATAAATCTTAAAAAAAATAAATTAATATGTAATTTAATAAAGGAATATAAATATAAGTTCTACAAGAAACAGCTAAAAATCATTAAAAGTAGTTGTCTCTAGGGCATGGTATTAAAAAGGGGAAGGAGTGGAGTAGGGGAACTGTTGAGTTTCATTGTAAGACTTGTGTACTATACTCACATGACTTCTTAAATCACACACATGTATTATTTAGGTTAAAAATTTTAATTTAAAAAGCACTCAGAAGGAAAATTTTGTATAATACTGTGAGAAAAATGAAAAATCACTAAATCAGATCTTGATTATCCTACTCTGAAAAAAAAAATCCTATAAATGTTCCTATAACATTGCTGAATAGTCTGACTTGTTCATTTAGCCTGCATAATTTTACTTGTCAGTTTGTAAACATATAGGCTCTTGAGGTAGAGCAGAAAATGAAGTCACTATGAGTTAGGAAAATAATGGTGATGACAGCAAATGCCTGTAAGGGTTGTTTTCAAACTTGAATATGCATAAAAACCATTTGGGATGCTTGTGAGAATTTGAATTCCAAGGCTCCATCTCCAGAGACTGTGATTTATTAGAGCTGGGGAGGATACTCAGGATGTGATTTTTCAACACAGGCTCAGTAATTCTAACACAAGTGGTCATCTTGCACCTACCGGTACTTAGCGAAGCAGTGGCATGCATAAATGATGGTGCACTGGAAATCAGGTTCCATATGGAACCAAGTGAACAAAATTGTAACAGTCCTATACTTGTAGACATACTTAAAAATTCAAGTGAGAAGATGAAAAATAATATGGTGTGCTTACATTAAGACTTAATACCATTATTTTTCAACATTAAGTTTTTTTTTTTCAAATACACATTCCATATTCCACTTGCTGATAATAAAAGTATCTTCCAATTTTTCCTTAAATACTGGTCAATGAAATCTTTTTATCTTATTCAGCTAATCTCATTAGACTGCAAACACCCTGCAAAAAGGAACTATAATTTGATTCCTCAGAGTTCAAGTTTATGTAGTAATTAATTGGTATACAAATAAGCTATAAATGCTGACTAAATCGTATCATCTGCTTGAGAGAATGTATAAATCCACTACCAGAACAATGCGACAGTACTAGGGAACTATCTTTCAAAAGAAAGAAAGACAAAGAGAATTCAAAAAACAAAAACTAGCAACAATGTTTTGAAAAGTCACTTCACTGTTTAATTTTACAGAACTATAATCACACTTCTTCTTTTTCAGAAATGCTTACACACTATCAACTGATGAGATTTCAAGTTTACTTTTATCAAGCAATGTAAAAATATGACCAATTAAACACTTACTTGGTGGTTCTGTAAGTATATTTATAGGTGACTTCTCGAGAAATCTGCCGAGCCAAGGCAAAAAGTTCATCTCTTCTTGTCAGCAGGGCATTATCCTTCACACAGAGCTGAGCAGCTGCTTCATTAACAGTGAGCTGCATATCCAAAATAAAGTTTTAAAAATATTTTTATTTCATCAAAATATAAAATGTTTCACTTAATAGAAAAATCTCACATCATTATATAATGGAATCGTAATTTATAAAAATCAGGATGGCCTTTATTCCTAATTAGCCCTAATGCCTAATTTCCAAAGGACATAGGATTATCCACCATCTCTCAGAACTCAAAAGAATCAAAATAGTCATCTTAGTTTTATTTATTCATATGCTTTATTTATTTTTTAGATATTAGTTTATAGAAAATAAGAAAAATTAAAATAAAAAGTAAAATATGTTTTGCATCTCATTTTTCTTATGAAAAACCAAAGGATTTGACTATATAACATGGTCATATTTCCCCAACTAAAAGTGAGTATACATGGTCTGACAGATTTTTTTTTTTCCCAATGTGAACTGACACAAAATTTCTGAAGGAATAACAATTAAATGCTTTTAAATATTTATCAAATCACTTAGTAAAAACAGAGTTATCACAAATAATTCTGCAAAATCTGGGCTATAATGGAAAATCAAGCTCTTAAGAGTCACTCCATCTGTAAGAGTCATCTAATTCTATTCTTTAGAGTGTTAAATATTGCCAAAATAAGAGTTGCTAGCTGACCAATTATGCTGTACTAAAATTAAAAATAGCAAATGCTATCCTAAACTCAAAACCTATAATTATTTAATAAACTAAAAAAATTTTTTTCATGTAATTATGTCAATTTAAATATATCTAGGGAATTGCCAAGAGGTGTATCAGACTTTTTTAATAAAGCATGAAACACTCATTCAAGGCATGACTGATGGCAAAAAAAGAATGGGATTTGATGGCAGACAGACCCTGAGATGAGTCTTGCTCTATCATTTACGAGCTATATGACTTTGGACACGTGAAAACTCAGAGCCTCAGTTTTCACAGGGCCAAAATGGAATAATTTCACTACCTCAAAGGACTTTAACAAGAAGTACACCAGTAGACACGTGGCACAAAATTGTTAGTGCTAATTTTGATTTTCCTTTTATAAGAAATCAGACATTTACTCTTTCTCCCTACTCAGGCATCCCACTTTTTCACCCTAATTTTTCTTATATGAAAAGTTTTTTAAAATATAGAGAAGCAAAAGAATAAATGTGGCATGCAATCCTTCCATCCAGAATGACTTAATATGGTAATGTATATTATTCCAATATGTCTGTGTATATATAAATATACAATATACATGTGAATATAGATTTGTATCTCCTTTTTCTTCACTTATGTATGCTGTATTCTTTATTTTTTATCATGTATTAAGGCAGAGACTGGGCTTGTTTATATCAGCATCTAGCATGGATTGGATGTTCAATAAATATCTGTAAGAAAAACGGAGTCATTTAATGACCAGAGTGAGGTGGGTTTAAATATGAATTGACAACATTTCAGAAGTACCAAATTACGCACAAGCACAGAAAATAACTTTTCAACATAAAATGAAAACAATGTTCTAGGATTCCTTCTATCATCCTACCAGAAATCAAGAAAAAGAATACAGCACAGTCTTTGTTACGAAATGCAGGCTCCAAGAGACTAAAAAAGTAGACTCTACTCTCCAGGGCCTCAGGGAGCCTTCTGGAAGAAAAAATGAGACAGAAATAACTATAGCTCATCCCAAGATATAATAAGCAGAACCATCAAGCTTCTTAATCAAAAATGTATTTTCTGTCAGTGTTTTCTAGATTTCATGCTCCCAGTCACTGAAAATTAAATCAGTAACTATCGTATGCTTAAAAACTAATACAAATACTTTAAAATAGTAGTTGCTCACAGCAATCACCATGCTAGCTTTTAAAAAATTCTAAGGTTCTAATTTTATTGAAAGTACAAAATATTCTCCCTAATTGGTTTACTTACTTCCTCCACTTCCTCTTTTCATGGTTAAAAATACCAAAATTCCATTCATAGCTTCATGTAAAAGATTTTTTAAAGTTAGCTTTCTATCATCAAACTAGACTTAAAAACTTTCTTTACTGATAGTTAAAATTATAATCTTAAACAATTGAATAATTATGACTTTCAGTTAAGTGTTGTTAACATAAAAACACTATCTGAAAGCTGTGACAGGGAAGCTCAAAAGGCAATTAAGACCTTCATTTCCAGCACAGGAGGGGCTAGGGGCTAGGTACCATGACTGGCCTCTCTCACTGGTAACAACAAAAATTTATGGATAAAATAGAGGGGAAATACATTTTCTTAACTATATGAATGAGCCAGCAAAACAGTAAGGACTATTCAGGCCAAAATGAATGAAGGAAGACGGTATCTCAAAGGAATTAGAGGACATTTAATAAACTACTGTAGATGGACTTGAGCTTCAATCTTCAGAGCCTCAGGGAAGCCGGGAAGGTTCAGTGGGTTAAGTGCTCGCTTTGCAGCCCTGGGGGACCAAGGATTGAATCCTGGCCGTGGTCTGTGCAGACCAATATGCTGAACTGGGGAGTGCTCCCAGTTTGGTTCTCACTGGGGTGAGACTCTGGCCCAGTTCCTGCCCTGTGCAGCCTGTGCCCACCTGTGGAATGAAACCATGTGGAAAAACCAATGATGTGCAACTATAGAGACTGTTCTGGGCCCTCTTCCTTCTCTCTGTCTCTGTATCTCTGTATCTCTGTATCTCTCTCTCTCTCTCTCTCTCTCTCTCTCTCTCTCTCCCTCTCTCTCTGTATCTCTCTCTGTCAAAAACAATAAAAATAAATCTTAAAAAAAATAACAATCTTCACAGCCTCATGGGACTGGTGAGTGTAGACGGAGAGTAGTAAGAAACTGTCAGGATTCACCAAAGGCAAGGAGACCTCTCCTCCAATAAAGCTGAAATCTCAAAGCACCACACACACGTCCAATATAAGGCTGACTTGGAAATACACCTGTAACCCCAGGGGAATGCATGGGAAATTACCTGTCTTGAACCTTGGTACTGAGTGGGAGAGAACAGAATATACTCTCTTGAGGTTTCATAACCACAAATCAGGCCTTATATAGATTTCCAGCCCTAATTCAAACTAAGTGGGCTGAGATTTTATTTTCACAAGGTCCTAGAGAAGTACAGGTGCCTGACTGAAGAAAAAGCAAATAACCTCTAGAAGAGTCCATTTTCTTCCTAGGTCTCAAAACATTTCCACAGTTCAAAGAAATATGAGTTCACAGACAGAAATCATAAAATATCCAACGAAATAAAATATCAAAAGGAGAAACCAGCAGAAACAAGATAGAAGAATCAGACCCTCAAAATCTTCATTTAAAATAAATAAAAGGTGTTGAAAATATGACTAAAGAGTAATACAGTAAAATAGACCAGAAAAAGTGAGAAATCAGAAGAGAAGAAACCGGAGCAGAGGCAAACAAAAGATTTCAAAAGCAGACAACAGTCAGATAACCACTGACATCTACACACAAAAATGAAAGCTGAAAGCCAAGGAAATATGTTCAATTACTAAGGGAAAATAACTGACAATATATAAAATTTTATACCCAGAATAAAAAGCAATTCAGAATCAAGGACAATATGCCATCAGCAGATCTTCATTAAGAAAACCCTTTATGATTCATTTCAAGCTAAAGTAAACTAATTCCAGATGGTCAATTTGAGATATACAGAGTTGGGAAGAAGAAGAAATACAAAATAAAATAATGGAAATAAATTCAAGATATTAGTCATTATAATAAATGTAAATGAAACAAAGATACAGTTAAAAGACAAGGAATGTAAGAATGGATTTTTTAAAAAATCCAACTGTTTGTATTTATAAGACATGTATCTAAAACATGGATTAGGAAAGCCTGAAAGTAAAGAGATGAATAAAAGATCTAATAAGCAATTACTAACAGAAAGAAAGCACATGTATTTATATTAATATCAAAGAAAATAGGTTTTTAAAGCAAAACATATTATTAAAGGTTAATAAGGTTACTGCATAATACAGGGGTGTCCAACCTTTTGGTTTGCTTAGGCCATACTGGAAGAATTGTCTTGGGCTACACATAAAATACAATAACAATAGCTGATGAGCTTTAAAAAAAAAAAAAAATTTCACAAAAAAAAATCCCATGTTTTAAGAAAGTTTGCAAATATGTGTTGGGCTGCATTCAAAGCTGTCATGGGCTGCATGCAGCCCACTGTAGGTTGGACAAGCTTGGCATAATGCAAAAAGAAATAGACAACTCCACAATCACAGTAGGTGACTTTAACACACCACTCTCAGTAACAGAGCAAAGAAATATTAGAAAGTAAGATTAGAAAGTTTGAATAATAGAGTTAATAAGCTTGTTAAAACAAACATATACAGAACACTCTACCAAAACTACAGCAACATATAAAAAACACTGACCACATACTGGGCCTAACTAAAATCTGAACAAATTCTAATAGGTTGGCAGCAACGTATAAAACATGTTCTCTGACCACAATGCCATTCAGTTACAAGTAATTAGGAAAAATAATTAAGGGAAAAAACCTTCATATTTGAAAAGTGAAAAACTTCCAAATAACTCATGAGTCAGAAAATAAATTATAAAAAAAGAGAGAAATAATCAGAATTGAAAAACAGTAATTTCATATCAAAACTTGGAGAATAATGCTCATTCAATACAGTGTGAATTTATAGTTTTAATTGCTTAGATTAGAAAAGAAAAACAGCTGGACATTAATGAACTAAGCACCCAACTTAAATTAGCAAAGAATAAAATAAACTGTAAGAAAGTAGTACACACACACACACACACACACACACACACACACACACACACAAACTAAGAATTATCAACTAAGCTCAAAGTTGTTTCTTCAAAAAGATTAGGAATTGAAAAGCTTTTCTGTAAAAGGTCAGATAGTAAATATTTTGGTTTTACAGACCCAACAGTTAATGTTACAACAACTAAACTCTAACATCATAGTTCAAAAACAGCCACAGACAGACAAATAGGTACGGTTGTGCTCCATTAAAAATTTATCTGCAAAATCAGGAGGTGGGCTAGATTTGGCCATAGGCTCTAATTCCCAGATCCCAGAGAAGATTAATAAAACAAACCTCTGGCAAGACTGATCAGGGGAAAAGATTTAAATGTACAAAAAATATTAAGTCTTAAAAATTATAAACAACTTTATGCCAGTAAATTTGAAAACTGAGATGAAATGGACATACACTTAGAAAAATGTGACTTATCAAGTGACTCAAGAAGAAAAAGACAACCCTCATAGTCCTATAATCCATTTTTTTTTTTTTTTTATATGAGCAGAAAGAAATTGCCAAGATTTGTTTTCAAGTATTAGATTTTGGAAATCTATCCATTCTAATCTGAGAGTTCAGAATAAATCATCATAATTTACCAATAAATGTGTTCCTGTCTATGGGGTTCCCAGATTCAGCATTCTTCCTCTCTCAAAACTAAGATTGTTGGACTTCTTTCAAACACTCAGCCCTGGTTTATCAACACTACAGTGGAAAATGATCTAAACCTGACATCATCATCTTTATCTTGATTATGTGCTTAGCACTACAGTTCCTATAGAATTTCTACCAGGTCTACCACTTAGCCATTGATTCTAAATCCCTCACTTCCCCTTCCTATCTTTGAGTTCCAGAGCGCTTCGGATGGAAGTTGCTATTTGCTGACAAATATTCTATAGTGCTTAATTGTCTACCTGTTTCTATTTCTGAATATTAAAAGCTCCTATATTCTCCACTGCCTTGCTATGTTAAATTTTTAGTTTCTCTCTCCTCATACATTCATCAATTTAAGATCTGACACACACTGCTTGGTTAGTTTACCACATATTCTGCTAACACACCTCTGGATATATGGAACATTATGCCTGTCTAGACTTCTACCACTAATTCTGAGTTTGCCCCTCAGCACCCGCCCCACATCAACAACTAGTTTGGCTCTAGGCCTCAGCCACTCACACCATCTTAATGGTCTGATTCCTATAAACCAGGCTATACCTAGCCAGGGCCTAAAACCATCACTGATTCTTTAATTTATAAAAAAGTATTTATAACAATGATTCTTCCATAATGCCTTACTGTACAATGTACACTGCATTTGGAAATAAATATGTCATACAAGAGAATTTTATGTACTTGTTGAGAGTTGAAAATATTTTTTCAGTTGTAGATAACTTCCTTATTTTCATCAGTAGTGACCTACATACAGCTCTGTCTTGAAAGATTAAAAGAAGAGTGTCTACAGCATTTAAATGAAGAAAACTCAAGACATATCACCCAGTGAATTAATAAGTCATATATTTTCTTATTCGGAAATTGAGGACAAACTAATAACATTTTTTAATCTTAGAAATTTAGAAAAACTCAAAAATCTTTCTCATGTTAAATAATCAAATGAAAATATGCGAAATTAATACCTAAAAGGTATACTTAACAGTACCTTATTTTAATTCTTTCAGGATTTCATAACTTCCACCAAGCTTCTGAATCGTAACTAGTTTGAACAAAACATCCTGATTTAATATATTTTTATTTATTTATTTTTGACAGAGAGAGAGAGAGAGAGAGAGATACAGAGACAGAGAGAGAACTGAACAGGGGGAGCTCCCAGTTCAGCATATGGTTCCGCACGGGCTGGGGCCGGGATTCGATCCTCGGTCCCCGGCACTGCAAAGTGAGCGCTTATCCCACTGAGCCATCCCGGCTTCCCCAACATCCTGATTTATAAACTTCTATCCTGAACTATATTATTGGACCAGACTCATGTACTTGAGTTACAAATAACAAGTGGTCTAAATTAAGTTTCAAAAACAGAAGCCACATTTTCCACAGCCCCCACTCCCACATCTCAGCCTACTGGCATTCATTTTGAGTGTTTCCTTATTTTGGGAAAACCACAATGGTTTCATTACTTAAATATCATTTGTATCTATTCACTCAAAGAAGCAGAGCCCCTTAGCAAAAGCCAAGTGTGAAATAATTCATTTGGGATGTTTTAAAGCAGGTTAGAATTTTTATTTTAATGTAAGATTGACTGGGTTTATTGAAATCTCTTTAACATACTTTTGCTTTGATAAAATTATAGGTCTTTTCATTCAACCTTGTGTTTCATCTGTTATGCTTTAAAAATTACATGTAAACTAGATTGAAACATGAAACTAAAATTGCCAAGATTTTTATTTATATTTAAAAAATATTTTTTTATTTAATTACAGTTGATATACAATATTATATTAGTTTCAGGTATACAATAATTAGATGTTTATATAACTTACAAAGTTATCACCCCGATAAATCTAGTACCCATTGGATACCATAGTTAGACTATATTCCTTATGTTATACTTTATATCTTGGAGCATGACTATTTTATAACTACCAATTTGTATCTCTTAATCTCTTCCCCTTTTTCATCCACCCCACAACCCCACTTACAGCTGACAACCATCAAAATTCACTTGTTTCTGTCTTTTGTTCTTTAGATTCCATTGTATATACGTACCCATTATGTAATTGTCTATTGATAGGCATTTCAGTTGTTTCCATATCTTGGCTATCGTGAACAGCACCGGTGCAAACACAGGGGTGCATATATATGTTTTTGAATTAGTGTTTTGGATTTCTTTGGATAAATACCCAGGAGTGGAAACCGCTAGGTCATAAGTTAATTCTATTTTCAATTTTTTGAGGAAACTCCATACTGTTTTCCATAACGGTTGCATTAATTTGCAATCCCACCAACAATGTACAAGGGTTTCCTTTTTTCACATTTTTGCTGACACTTGTTTGTTGATTTACTGATGATGGCTTTTCTGACAGGTGTGAGGTGATATCTTATTACTGACACCATAATAGCCTTTTTAGTAGATTCCTCTATTGGTTCATAGGTGGTGAAAGTGTCAAAGTATATCTGAATTATAACACTAAGTGTATTTCTAGCTCTACTCACAAGCTCTTATGAGTCAGTTACTACCGGTATATGGCAATAATACAAAACAATTGCAAAAGGATATACCCAAAATAGATTAAAAATCACAGATTCACTGTGGTTAAGTAATTTTGCTAACCAATTCTTTGATCCCAAGCTCTAGTATACACTCGTATCTAAAATTATTTAAAAAAATCAAATAGTGAAATTATTGAAAACAACCTTTAATACAAAAATCTGCTAGTGATAGCAATTTTTTTTTAAGTGGGGGAAATTTTCATTTATAATTATATGCCTTTTATACCTTATATATTTGTATATCCTTACAAACAAAATAAATTTACATGTATATAATATAAAATCCACAGTATATGACCTAACAAGAAATGTGCAAAACCTGTGTAAATAAAAGAACTATAAAAATTACCAAGGAATATATAAGATGTAAATAAGTAAATATATACACTATATCACTGTATGGGAATTTTTATTATTTATTATTATAAATATCAATTTTTTCCCCAATTAATCTGTACCTTTAAAGCATATCTAATGAAAATACCAAAAGTTTTTGGGAAATTTGATAAATGCATTAAAAAATTTCATTTGGAAGGAGAAATGCATAAGATTACCTAATTAACAAAACAAAAAACCCAGAAGCAACAATATAAGACTATTGAAGGGGCACTTACTTACCTTTCCAGATATATAAATAAATTATTTGGCTAAGGTAATTAAAATGACTATACTGGTGAAGGATTAGAGTATTGGACAAATGAACTCCTATAAGATCAATAGATATTACTACATAAAATGAAACTTCCACATGACAGTCTGGGAAGTCAAAGGATAAATGATAATTTGGGGAAATGTTTACAACATAAGACAAGACATTAATGTCCTTAAAATATAAAAAGTTCTTACCAATCAATGTTTTAAAAACAAGATAAACAATCTAACATTAAAACAAGTATATGAACACAAAATTGAATGTCTGTTCAACATGAAAATATACTTAACCTCACTAAGGAAAATGAATCTGAGCTATGAAAAATGTTCCTCTACTAGACTGGTAGAGATTAAAAAGAATGATAAACATGGTATTAGCAACAGTGTGAAGAAATGGACACTTGCATACGATAGTGGAAGTATAAATTGTTGCAGTTTTTTTAGAAGGCAATTTAGCATTATCTACTAAAATACTAAATCTATATATCCTTTGATTCCATAATTTTACATGTTGGAATCTATCCTATAGAAAACTATGCACAAGTCTATAAAGGTGTATGTGCATAATGTTCACATACCACTATATGTAATATCAAAATGGACTCAACCTAAATGTGATCAAAAAAATGAATGGCTGGGGAAGCTGGGATGGCTCAGCAGGTTAAGCACTCGCTTTGCAACCCTGGAGCCAGAGGATCGAATCCTGGCCCAGGTGGACCCATATACTGAACTGGGGTGTGCCCCCAGTTCAGTTCTTGCTGGGTCCTATGCAAGAGACTCCTGGCCCAGTTCCTGCCCTGTGCAGCCCTGTGCCCACCTGTGGAGTGAAACTATATCGAAAATTAATGATGTACAACTATGCAGACTACTCTGGACCCTCCCGTCTGTCTCTCACTGTTTGTTAAAAAAAAAAAAAAACCCCAAAAGAAAACCCAATAAAAATAAATCTTAAAAAAAAGGTCTCCAAAAAGGTTTTTAAAATGGTTATATTTAAAATCCTATTTGATTTAATTACAAAATAAACTGCCTTGTAAATGCAATGACTATGCTTCTTACTGTTTAAATCCTGACATTTTTCTAAGTCATCCTACACTATAACTATAGTCCCAAAGTTCAACATATTTGAGTTCAACGTAAAAGTACCCTAACACAATAAATATGGTCTTTTTTCATAAAAGAGTTGTATTTTGCCCTAAGTGTTTCTAATATTGCTTTCAGAATGCACATCTCCTCTGCTGCAAACTATTACCAAACTTCTCTCTTAGGAATACAACATGCCATATACAGAGAAAAACGTGGGCTTTTTACCTCATGAAGTGTGAGATGTTTCCCATCCTTTCTCTTCGAGTCAAACCTGCCATATATTGCACTATACTTTCGAATCTCCTCCTCTTTGTGTGGATCATCATCACTCATCTCAAAGATATGACCAATCATTTTGGCCAACTTCTTGTTAGTTTTCAGCAGTTCTTTCACTTCGTTCAAGTCACTTTTTGGCAGCGTGGGGGCCATTCGCTCCACACACTCTGCTACAGAGAGTGCGGCAGCAGCATCCAGTGCCTCGCTGCTTTCCTTTGGGGAAGCTGGGGAGCCAAGGTCTGCTGGGGAGAGGCTATGCTCACTCTCAGTGCCATGGTGGCCTTGCCAGAGTCTGGACTCACCAATACCCTGCAGTGCTAAGTTCCCCACATCCGATTTCCCCTGTCCCAAGCTCTGCACACAGGTGATGGCTGCACACTTTGGGACTTTTACATGAGGTTCCCGGGTACTGCTATTCCTTTCATAACTACTACAGGATATTCCCAGCCACGTTGGTGATCCCTCTGGCAATTTATAGATGGGTATGCTACTAACAGGCAGGGAAGTCAGTGGCTGATTGAACAGGCCAGGGTTTGTAACCCAGTCTCTCAAAGCCTTCTGTAGCCTTCTAACATGAAGGGGTTTGCTAGCCATGCCGACCAGAGCCATGATTTCCAAGAATTCTTCTTCTCCAGCTTCACAGAGTTGCTGGACATCATCACCACCTTGCTGGATAAAGGCATCAAAATAAGAAAGCAGATTGGCTTTTTGTAATATTCTATACAGCTGTAACTCCCCCAGGGTCCTGGGTAAGGCTGCTGCCATTACTGTGGCTGGGAACCTGCAAAAAGAAGAGAGGAAATATTCATCATACTTGCTCCAAACTTCTTAAACCTTGCATTTGTTAGACACTAGACTTAAGAATGCAATATATAGGAAGAACAAAAACAAGAAGCATTTGCATAGCAACTAACAGACTGTTAAGGAAGCATTCTCTCTATACCTAAGTTACCTACAATCCTAACGGTCGGTATAATTTTTTCCATTGTAAAAAGAAAAACATAAATGCTCACAGATAATAAGTAATTTGCCTCAGATCTCAAAGCTACTTAGCAGAAGTCTAGGGACTGAAATCAAGGCTCACAGACTTCTGTATTATATATTTTTGACTATTCACTTTGCTGCTTCAGTGGTGTACACACAGAGGTGAAATGAGGGATAATCAAATTTAGAATGAGGTAACAAGTATATTATGCTTCCATTTGCCGAGTACTTATTTTGTGACAGACAATATGATAAACACTTAACATTATATAATGTCTAATCCTTACCATAGCTCCGTGAGATAGGTATAATTATTCCCATTTTATAAAGAAAAAATTAGCTAGATTAGCCTGGCAGGCAGAGGAAGATAGTTTCCAGTATGAACTGGAGATGAGAAGATAAAAGGTGATATATTAGGAACTGAGAAAAAAAGAGGTAGGAAAAATTCAAACAAATAAATGACAAGACTTGGTGATCATTTATGTGTAAACAATGAGGAGGATGCACCAATCACCATTTTTTGACACTTTCTGTGGTTGCAGAAAAAGAATAATAACACATGACTACAGGATTACATATGTAAGAGTCAAGAACTGTGAAAGGCATTGGGGATACAGAAAAACACACGGCACTTAAACATGACACAGGACTAAAGTTTAAGCGTGTATAAGGGTTAGAGACATACGATAAATCCAGGGAGGGTAAGAAAGCACTCCAAAGCAGCAGCAGAGAGCCTAAGACAGAGACATGGAAGAAACAACTTTTAGATCCCAAGTTAAGACAGAGAAGCCACCCTTTAGAGAGACAGAACAAGACCCAGCAAAGTACTTCTTGACCTCTTAGCATCAGCCTTTAAAAGTTATTCACAGTTGCCTAGAGACCTCCCACATACAAAGAGTTGGCAAGTACTTTCATTTAAGAAAAACAAACTTGTAATCAATGCACCCTTAGGATTAAAAGCACCCTATAGCCCTCTATGGAGAAAATTACAGAAGGCCAAAAGAATACGTACATTAGAGGAAAATAAAAGCTTCACTCTCAACTCAAAATAGTAGGAAGCACTGGTAGATAAGGCAAGCAGAGGAATATCACGAACATCCCTGGACACCAAATCTGGAACTTTTGCTTAACGCCATCAACCAGAATGCTACTCAAAATTCTAGTCTAAAGACATCCCATCCAAGGAAAATGCATCTCCCTACCTACCACTCTTAAAGATTGACTCTTGGGAAGCCGCAGCTACTGAAACCTCTGTATTATCCACAATCTGCTTTGATCAACTAGTGACCTCCTCAAATTTTATGGCTTTTTATTTTACAAGGGCATTGCCAGGTGAACTTATGACTTCCCAAGAGACATAAAAAAGATTTAATTGGGGCCCAATGGCTTCTATGAACACCCAGGAAATCAACTGGGGGCTTCTTAAAAAACACAATCTTCAATCTGAAGTCCCTAAGAGCATCTCAGGAGACTCACGATTTGGCAAATTTGGCAAGCTACACTAGAAGATCCCTATTTAGTATACCCTCTGGGTACCACAAACTCCTGTATGTCCTGTGATCATACAGGTTCCTGAAGTCTGCCTTCATGTTCATGCCACCTCAGTCCTCTGGACAAAAAAATTCTCGCATCTTCTAAATCACCTACAGGATGATCTGATAGTCCTGCCACTCCAGGGACAACTCCCCAGGGAGTCTATCACCCAGTTGGACACTAAGCCATAAAAACACATCTCTCAGGAGTTAGAGACACAACTTAAAGTCTGTATTGAACCACACTATACCAACAGAAAGGCTTCTAGAAAGTGTCTGAGGTACAAGAAAATTTTTTTCTCATCAGACACGTAATACAATAGCTCCACAAGCTTTCAACTCGAGTGCACACACACAAAATACATACACACACAAGCATGCACACAAATGCACAAAATCTTTTTTATAAAAGGGCTGTCACTTTTCAAGGTTTATGGTTATCATCAACTGTCTCATCATGTGTACTCAAATTATGAAATAGAGGGAAATTACATGAGAAAATCTAGAATAGTTTTTTAATCTTTTTATAAACAATAAGGGGAAAATATGTTAAACAAATTTAAACAAAAGAAAAAGTTAAGAAAAAGAGACCTAAAGATCCAATTTTAGGTTTTATTCTTCTCAGACAGGGCAATAATTGTGGAAAATATTAATTTGCAACTGTTATCCTTTCTCATCTGTACCCAGAAAGGACACCCCCTATGTCCTATAAGAAAGCCCTTATATACGGATAAGAAAGAAGCAATTATGATTATAGAATTATGATTATCATTCCATGGGGAATGATAGGACTTAGTGTACATTTCCAAAGAGTCAAGATACCAGATGAAAGGTAAAGAGGTGAACTATTAGTCCCAGGGGGCTTTCTAAAAGCCCACACTTTCTACTGGTAAAGGAGTTTCCTCCCTAAGCCTCGCTTTACCAACATGTTTCAATTTCCTACAATAAGCGTGTTGTGATAATTTAAACATCCACCACTTCATATATTAACTTGATATGATTTAACATGAAATGTTTGTAAGACGAGATTTTCTGTTTCTACAAACTCTGAATCTATTCATACTTCAACATGAATGTCAAATTACTCAAGAGAAAGCTGCTATCTGCATCTCTCTAATCTGAAGTAAATATAAAAGAATCCTAACATAACACTAAATACAGGTAGCTATAATAGTACAGTAAATCTACTCAGTTGAAAACTACCATTACCTTGCCTTTTCAAGATATGGTAAAAGAACCGTGCTGAATCTGACCTTTTTATGAATTTCACTGTTAAGAAAAATCCATTACTTATTTTTATTGCATTCAAAAGCTAAACCAAAGGCTTGCTATCTATGTATATAGCAAAGTTCTACTTGCACCTGCTTAAAAGTTCCTCAAGCTGGTTGGTTCAAAAGGAAGAGGAATTAAACAACCATGATTTGTTTAAGGACATGTATTTTAAATGGTAATGATTTGTTCTAAAACCTTAAAAAAAGAAAACTCACTTTGGCTTCTTATAGGGTAGAATCAGTCATCTGCCAAATTCAAACTATTCTAAGTGAAATAAATAAGGAGCAAGTATGGTTCAGAAAACTTCACTGGTCAATTCCTGCTTAGTCCTTGAACCACAAGGAAGCACTTAATATAGCTATGGGAAACAAAACTTCTCTGACATTCTCCAAGCTGGGATGGGGGTATTTGGAGTAGGAGAGTCATCAGGGAAAAGAACTATTCCTTCGATCTTGCCTCAAACCATTCCAAGAAGCTTTACCCTGCAGTATGGCCCCATTCTATCAAAACTCTCATGTAGCTACTGAGTTATCACTGGCCTCTCTTTAACTCTCTGCAGTTTACCATTATTCCTTAAAATGCTCTTCACCTAGTGTTTGGTAATTCCATTTTAAGTTGTCTTCCCTACCTTCCCTTACTATATTCTAAATGTAAGAATTCTCCAGTTTTGTTTTGTTTTCCAAGATCTAGGCATCTTCTTTATTCAGCAAATGAATATAAGTATATAGTAGAAATCATTAATCCTGAATCTTCTAGACTTCTGATGGTGACAATTACCTCTGCAATTCTGTGGTTTCTCCTAGGACACAATATTGTTTTGATTCTATTTTTTTTATTATTATTATTGTTTTTAAAGATTTATTTTTATTGTTTTTGACAGAGAGAGAAAGAGAGAGAGAGATACAGAGACAAAGACAGAGAGAAGGGGGAGGGCCCAGAACAGTCTCCATAGTTGCACATCATTGGTTTTCCCACATAGTTTCATTCCACAGGCAGGCGGGGCTACACAGGGCAGGAACTGGGCCCGGGTCTTGCCCCTGTGAGAACTGAACTGGGGGCACTCCTCAGTTCAGCATGTGGGTCCGCACAGGCTGGGGCCAGGATTCAATCCTCAGTCCCCAGGGCTGCAAAGTGAGCGCTTAACCTACTGAGCCATCCGGCTTCCCCGGCTTTTTATTTTTTAATTTAATTTAATTTTATTGTTAAATTTATTGGAGTGACATTGATTGGTAACAATTAGTTTCCGGATGTACAAGTCCACATCATGTCACCTATGCATCGCATGTGCTCACCACCCAGAATCAGCTCTCCTTCCATCACCATATATTCGGTGTCCACTTCCGCTCCCCCACACCCACCCAACTCTCCCTCACCCCAGTTTTATTTATTTTAAGCAGTTTATTTTATTTATTTATTTATATTTATTTATTGTTTTTGACAGAGAGAGAGAGGGAGGGATACAGACAGAGAGAGAACTGAACTGGGGGAACTCCCCAGTCCAGCACATGGGTCCGCACGGGCCGGGGCCGGGGCCGGGGCCAGGATTCGATCCTTGGTCCCTGGCGCTGCAAAGTGAGCACTTAACCCACTGAGCCATCCGGCTTCCCAGTTTTATTTTTTTAAGATTTATTTTGTTTTTGACAGAGAGAGACAGAGGGAGAGAAATAGAAGGGGGACAGCTCGGAGCAGTCTCCATAGTTGTACGTCATCAGTTTTCCACATGGTTTTGTTCCACACAGGTGGGCGGGGGCTGTGCAGGGCAGGATCTGGGCGTGGGACCTCCTGCATGGGAGGCATGCCCTCTTGAGCTGGGGGCTGAACCAGGGGCCTCCCACATGGGAAGCTCACCACTGTGAGAACCAAACTGGGGCTACACCCCAGTTCAGCATATGGGTCTACAGAGGCTGGGGTTGGGGCTGGGATAGGGAGGGACGGGATCCTCACTGCAAAGCAAGCACTTAACCCACTGAGCCATCCTGGTTTTCCCTCTCCAAAGTTTTAAATTGGTTTTCAACTGTCTTTTTATATTCTCCTTTGATGATCTCATCTACTCCCAGGCTTCAATTACTACCTCTAGTAGACTAGCCTCCAAAGGATTTTCTGTAGCTTGGACCAAGGAGGAGTTAGGGGCCAGGGGCTATGAGTTACTGCAAAGTGTTCTCAAACCCAAATGGACACTAAACACTTGCTTTGGAGTAAAAAGGATGCCTCTCACACAGGTCTACTCTGCAAGTGAAAGTAAATAAATATTTTGTGATTTAGTACGGTAAAACTCATTTAAAAGTATAACCAAATTCAGTTGTAGTTATTTTATGCACCCTTAATGAACAAATACTAAAAGCAAAGTTACAATCAATACTTGTAATGTTTTTATTTAAAAGGTGATCTTTATACCTAAAAAGTCAGAACCTTTAGCCAAAATCATTTTTTCTGATAATTCAGCATTTTAACTACCACCCAGGGATTAGCAAAATTCAAAACTGACAAGTCCAAAAAGCAAGTATGTTTATCTCATTTTCTTCCCTTCTTCCAGATTTCCAAATCTATTCTTCCCTACTCTTATTTATTTTGTGTGTGCCATTACTTTTCTGGTTTCCTGAATTAATAAAAGTGGCAATTCCACCTTTATGTTTTCCACTTTTTCCCTTTAATCCACATGTACTTATGCCATATCACAATCCTTTTTCTTTCTCTGCCTCAAAAGCACCTAATGCTAGGTTCTTTTTTGTTTCTTGTCCCAACTTTAAAAACAACTTCTTCACCTTCAAAAAACACATCCTTTACTGCAAGACAACTTTAATTTCCTAAAGTCATATGTGTGGTTCTTTATTCACCTGTGCTAATTCCCCACTGCATGAAGAAAACCAAACTATTCATACTGGCATCCAGACCAACCTACCTTTCTTTTTTTTTTTTTAAAGATTTATTTTTTTTACTGATTTTGAGAGAGAGAGAGAGAGAGAGAGAGAGAGAGAGAGAGAGATACAGAGATACAGAGACAGAGAGAAGGGGGAGGGCCCCCAACAGTCTCCATAGCTGCACATCATCGGTTTATCCACATAGTTTCATTCCACAGGTGGGCGGGCCTGTGCAGGAACTGGGCCGGGGTCTTGCCCTGGTGAGAACTGAACTAGGGGTACTCCCCAGTTCAGCATGTGGGTCCGCACGGGCCGGGGCCGGGATTTGATCCTCAGTCCCCGGGGCTGCAAAGTGAGCGCTTAACCCACTGAGCCATCCCGGTTTCCCCCAACTTACCTTTCTACCCTTCTCTCTGGTCCCTAACATGCCCCCATGCTCCTATCAGATACACAGGGCATTCTTCAAACGTGCCTGCTTCTTCAATGACCCTGTGCCAAACATCCTCCTACCCTCACACCTCCATAGCTATGTGTCCTTTTCCTTCTCTAAACCCTACAACATTCTCTCTCTCCCCACTCTTCTCATTTTATTTTTCACTTACTCATATGTCAGTTACTGAACCAGTACGAGGGATACAGAGGAAAGATGGTCCTTCATGGTGAACCAGTTAAGACAGAGAAGACAGACAAGGAAGCAGGCACTTAAGCACACTGTGATAAATGCTATGCTAAGTGTTATCCATGAAAAGTCATGGAACAGAGACACAGTCTTACCTGGCTCTGCAGAACAGGTTATTACTAGGTTATAAGCTCCCCAAAGGTAGGAAAAGGGCTCATTTTTTATCCCACTCTATTCCTAGCATCATGTTCAATGTAGAATAACATCTCTATAAATGCTGCTGCTATACGAAACCCAATGTTTGATCAGAATTTGATCAGCAACCTCCTTTCATATTCCAAAAAGGAAATGGTCTCTGTATCTCTAAATCAGTGTTCCAGTGAATTACCAATCTAATAACAGCAATCCTGCTACTTTACCTACAATCCTTTTCATTCTCTTATCTTCAATACTTCTCTGTTTTTATAAGGCTATATGGTAGATTCTTATAACATGATATTTCCCCAAGAGATCAAAGGATGCTCTCCCAAATACAGGAATTGCACATGGTTAGTGTTATAATGTACATCATGAGTTAGCCTAGCCCTAACCTATTTTAAGAATTCAGTTTTAATTATGAGAGATCCTAGGTCTTTTTCATATTGGTTCATATACAATAAAATGCAGTATAAGTTATTCCCAAATAAAAGATATCAATCTTATAAATGATCATTGTACTCAATAAAATTCATAACAACTACTTCTAAATCCTCCTCTCCATGATGTAGGAAATATGAGGGCTGTCCAGTCTTAACTGCCTCTATTTTTCATATTACATGGCAGGATACTTTCCAGACAGCTCTTGTATATAGAAAGAGCTATATATGAAATATGTGTGTATGCATGCACACACACATAGACACACACACACAGCATGTGTATACACACACTTTTATGAGGTCTATGGCACTTCAAAGAAAAGAGATTCTTCTAGGAGTAGGTAAATATCTAGGGCAAAATCTCAGTAAGAGCTTATTTATTTATGCAGAGGACTATATAAATTCCTTCCTCCCAACACAGCCTAAAATTTTTACTTTAAAATCATCTAAGTCAGGGGTGTCAAACTGGCGGCCCATGGGCCGCATGCAGCCCCTGAGGTAATTTTTTGTGGCCCACGATGCTCTAAATTTTCATTTTATTTCAGAACATCATGGGCCACAAAAAATTACCCTGGGGGCCGCATGTGGCCCGCGGGCCGCCAGTTTTGACACCCTGATCTAAGTTAACACCAACCTTTTATAGACTTATAAAAATGTAGAGGAAAAAAAAAACCCTCGGGAAGAGTTAGTTCATGAGTCATTTACAGATTAAGGTGAATTAGTTCCACCAGACTGTTTTCATCTTCACATCTAGATGAGATCCGGTGCACATTAAAGGGGATGAAAGACAAGGATGGGAAATGGCAAGGAAGGAAATCAGAATTCTGAGGGCAGATAGATGCTACGTTTTAAAGACTAAAGTAACACCAAGTCTGAAGAGTGTAGTTTGAAGGCCTGGGGAGAAGGGTGCAATACTTACACATACAGTTTGAAACTAAAAGGTTTATAAAAAGACAATTTTGCGTACAGAAGGATGAACCTTAAGTCTAGGAAATAAATTTTTCTCACTTTTGTCTGAGTCCTAGAGCTCAAGCTAAAATAATTAAATGTAGTTCAGTTACAACGTGGGTTACTTAAGATTGTGGTGTTGACCTAGGTATTAAACGCCTGTGTATGTGTTACCAGTACCAAACCATTTACCCAGGACATTTATTAGGAAGCACCCAGGGATATATATCTTAGTCAACATTTTTAGATCTTATTACTATGGTAGCTATGAATTAAATCAGCTTCTAGTGAAGTGGTAATTTGGGAAACTTAAAATGCTCTCCCCTATTGATTCTTGTCTGAATACTGAATGATGCTGGAAAAATTTTTTTACAGATCCCTTAAAATTTTAATGAAAAGATACGTTTAAATTTATTTATCAAAATTAGAAAAAAGTAAATCAGATGTATTTTGTAATTAAACAACTGTATATTAACTGTAATACCGACAGGAGTAAATTTTTACTGTATATGAACTGTAATATCAATAGGTACTAGTACTTCATATGTCTGGAAATTCATTAATCAACAATCAGCTCAATTCAACAAATGTTAAGTGTCCTCTGATCATGCAGTATGCATGCAGCATATATAAATTTTATCTTTTTCAGAAATTTCTTTTTAAAAGTTATTAAATTAACATACTGTACAAATTAATGTGCAACCCCCTAAATACAATGCATGGAGAAATGACAAACTATTTGAAAGCTTAATGGTATGTTTTAGCCATGAGAATTATGACAAGATGAAGATTACTATTTTTTCCCAGCATCAACTTCTCTAATATCCCACTTGTTCCATTATTAAAAGAGTATATTCTACTATTGTACTAGTTACTGAAGATGACAGATCGGAAAGGAAATTTGCATTTAATATAATAACTACATTTTCTCATTCTACTAACAAGAATGAAAGCAGGTAAGATTAAAACTAAATCCAAAGAAAAGGGGCCAGCAACCTTGTATTATGCTTGAGTGGATATTATTTATTCCTTAATATACCATATTCAATACTCTCCACAATGAAACATGCATACACAAGTTGATTATACATTAGTAATATCTTAAACTCTTCAAAACATACTTTTAAATGGTCATTTCCATTAAAATAATAAAATATATCATGGTTCTGTGGTATCCAGAACACAGTTTCACATTTAAAGGTAAATTTTACAGATCTTTTATTACTAATAATGCACGTGAATAGCACAAACAAAAACAATTACACATTATAATAGATGAGGCCTAAGTCTTAGGACATGGTCTCTAGGTCAACAGATATAAAACGTGACATACTTGTTTCCATCTTTTGCTTTAGATATTTAAAGTTCATGCAATAAATTTTTCAAAGGTCTCCTCTACTTTCTAATACATGTAACTTTTTCTTTCAAAGCATCCACAGTGCAAACCCTCCAAATCATTCATAATAAACCAATGTGATCTTAAAGTTGGAATAAAGGGAAATTCCCAATGCTTTAACTGATTCTCTAATTATTGGAGTCTAATACAACAGGGAGAATGAAATCTATTAACTTTTCTATAGAACAATGGATATTGTTTACTAGACACAAAAAAAATTTAAATTAATTTAGCTGGGATTATTCAATTAGTAATTCTGAAATAAGACAATATTTAATAATTATAGCTAAATTTAGATATATAAGCTCACTAAATTTCCTTATATTAGCTATAGTACTCCTGAGAAGTTTTCCCATTTTAATCAGCAGGTACAATGAAATAAACATTTACAATGCCTCACTGTGTTATTTTTATTATTGATACATTCACATATAATAGGAAATCACAAAAGCCAAAGAAAAAATTTTCCTAATACCAAGATTGCATATTAAGTTTTGTTCAAGATGCTAAAAATAAAATTAAATCAAGAAGACTTCTAATGGTTCCTTGAAATTATTTTCTTCAAAGATCTAATTTTCCAATATTTACTGCCCAAACAGGAATAAAGAAGGCTGACATCTGTGCCAGACATCTATAAATTCTCAAGAAAATCCTTACATGTATTTTAACACCTACAAAGACAAGTTAATTTTTAAAACTTAATGAAAGGACTTAAAGGTCGTAAATAATACCTAAAAAAAATAGAGGAAAAAAATGATATCTTTGAATCTAGGAGTCACTTTTACCGTCACTTAGATAAGTCTTGTATATCTTCAGGAAGACATTTACCTTCCACCCAAAATAGAGAAAGTAAATCCTATGCATCCTCTCTTCCAATATTTCTTCTTAAATCCCACACATAAATTATGACATGCCATATTGGTATATTTTACAGGGAGAAATTTTTTAAAAGTAAAATCTAACATGGTAATTCACTGAGTGAACACTTTTCTAACAAAACAGCCTAGCGTTTGCTATGTGACTAAGCTATTTTAAATTCCATTCCTCTGTTCCTATGTAATCTAATATTACCTATTAAAACTGCCAAAATATTTTTAAACAAGATCTGAGCATTTCCCTCTCAGCTTCTGATCTTTGCACTCCTTAAGTTTGCAGACACGTCACTGGCAAACCAACTGGGAGTGTGACAGGTTAACTCTTTCAGATCAAATTTTAAATTGACAGCTACCTCAGAATTTTCTATGCTTCCCAGACCTCGCAGAGTGAGGGATAATACATGCAAGTCAAGGATTCCTCCAGATCACCTGCTGCAAAACTTGGTTTGCGGAACCTATAAATGTATATTCCCATTCAATTCCCCAAGACCTTACAACACTTAGGTTTACTGGAAGTGTTTGTTCATATTTGAAGCTTGGTGAACCCTGAGATTGCGGACCATAAACATTTGATAGCACTTGCGATGTTTCTCCACGAATAAGGTCACACACCTCTGCATCCCAGGCCTGCGTCTCCCACGTGTGTTTGCAAATTCCACAGTCGGCCTCAACCAACACAATGCGTCTCTCGCTTCCCTGCACCTCCGTGCCAAGTTTCTGTAAGCCACTTCCAAGCAAAACTCTCCTTCCGCTTTTAAAGAAAACTACATTTGGAGGGAGAGGATACTCAGGACGAAAATAAAGACCGCAAGCGCAACACTTTTTATAAAGTAAACGAGCCAACAAAAAGATTCTGCCTCGGGAGCAGGTAGGCGCGCGCACCTACCATGCACACCACCACGTAACCCAACCATAGGTCCACGGCACGACCCCAGCCGGGTCAGAAGGGACTCGCCAGCCCTGGCTTTCGGGCAGGGGAACCGCACAAGTCAGGCCGGCTACCTGGCTCGCCCTCTTCACGCTGACCTCTCGGGAACCGAATTTCTCCGGGCACCGCCCACGCTAGCCCGATGCCGCCCTCTCCTTCCGGCGGGGCCGCGCGGGGCTCGCTCCCCGGGGAGTCCACCCTCAAAAGTGCCCGAGCCTCGAGGAGACGCCGCAGCCCTAAGTTCGTCGGCGGCTCCACAAGCGCTAACGCCTCCCGCACTTGGCAGACAGCGAGTCGGTACGTACTGGGCCAGCGGCTGCAGCGATCTTGGAGCGCTCTCCCCCAAGGACTGCTCAGTCCAAACTCTGAAGTGACGGTCCCCGGTTCTCTCTCGTCAGGCGGCTGCAGCGGCCGGGACGCCCCCGCTCCCATCGAGGGGGGAAGGGACGGTGGTAGGCGCCCTCTCTCTGCACCCCCCACAGCTCCAACCCGCCGCGTCTTCCCGCCCGCCAGCCCCGACGGCGCTCGCTCGGCCGCGCTGGCGGCGGCGGCGGCGGCTCCTCCGGGCACAGGCGCGCGGGCGACGGCGGTGGCGTCTCCCCCGCCGCGTCCCCCCCCTCCCCGCACACTCTGCACCCTCCCCCTCCCCCGCCCGCCTCCGCCGCCTCCACCCCCCGCGCGCTGTCACATTGGGAGATTCCGCTCTTGCTACATTCGCCGCTCAGGCTCCCGCCCACGCGCGGCCTAGTGACGCAGATCCAGGCGTGGGCCGCCGCGGGGCGGGGGCGGGGGCGACGGCGACGGCCGCCGGGGCTCGGGCTGGGCCTCTTCCCACCGCCTCCTCCGCGAAACCCGGAGGGCGGCCCATTCACACAGCAGCTGGGAGGAACCAAGTGGGCGCCCGGGAAGGGGCGGCTCCCGTGAGTCCGGCTCCAGGCGAGGAGAGTGGGTGGGGAGAAGGGAAACGGAGGCGGTGGGAAACGGGGGACGCCGCCTGGGGCCTGCTCTCCAGCTGCTGAGCCAACCGGGAAGGTTTGCAATAAAAAATAAATGTTTAATGTGTGAGCTTCTCAATATAGTGTTTCAAAGAGCACACCCCGCCAAATCCAACATCCCTTGGGAGGCCGATTAAAAAAAAAGAGAACATGCTTAGCCCCCATCCTCGCCCTGAGGTTGGAGGCTGGTGGGCCAGGTGCGCTCCTATCCCAGTCGGCCCATCCGTCCTGTGGGAAGCTGGATTCCTGGGCACAGATGGGAGGTGCTAGATGCAAAACTGGCGGTTCAAAGAGAAATCAGCTAAACCCATCTTGCCCCCTCCCCATCACCACCCTGCTTTGGGAGGGTGTAGGAAGGGTGGCA
Organism: Craseonycteris thonglongyai; assembly: GCA_004027555.1. NCBI lineage: Eukaryota > Metazoa > Chordata > Mammalia > Chiroptera > Craseonycteridae > Craseonycteris > Craseonycteris thonglongyai. The sequence goes on from PVKE010003731.1 coordinate 42,268, forward strand.
AGGGGACCTACAAGCCTCAAGTGCACCTTTGGCCCTTGACTACTATCTTGTTTGCTGAGTAACTTCATTCCAACCTTTTCAACCTGTCTGTTATTTTACTGGTTACTATTTTCAATTTCCATGGTGTAGAACTCTACGTTGGAACAGTCCTGGAGTGTGTTAAAATAGTTTCCAAGGCAAGCTATTGAATTTTTGAGTTTGGTTTGCATAAACTTTTCTAACCGATGAAAGTATTAAAACACCTTCAAAAATGTACTTAAATGATTGCCGCCCAAAATGAGAAATTTGTTTTAGAATATTTTTCCTTTGCAAAAAAGAGGGGAGGGGGGATGGAAGAATTCCCCCAATTTTCTCATTCTGTTCTTGAAGGGTAGAAAGCATTTAGTAAATATAAAACTATGCAAATACAGGTAGAATCCCGTTTTAACACATATATAAAATCAAGTTTTATAGGAGGCCATTCCCACATCCTGGCTGGCCTCCCAGAGTGTGCCTACTTTCCTGATGGGGATACAAGGCATTCTTTGAGATGGGAAATTCTTCATACCACATTTCTTATGTTGGAGCAATGGATAGGAAGATAAGATTGAAAGAAAAGGACCTTATTAAAGTATTGAACTTTTTTTTTCCTTGGCTTTTGCAAAAATATATTGTATATAAATATATGTTTAAATATATATATAAAAGTTTAAACAATATATATATTTAAACCTTTTTCAAGTGTCGGTGAAAGGTTCTGTCTGCAGTAGTTGTGTTGGTATTTCAAATGAATAAGCATTCTTCCGTGAATTCTTCAACTGAAGAAATCACTACTGGAAGTTTGTCTTAGCCTAATTGTCACGGTTTTGCAGTTGTAGACCCTGCTCTGCTCAAGACAAAGTTAACTTAGGTTGTTATAAAGAATTTCTTGAAAAAAGAGAGATTAATAAATTTTTCTGGTAATGAAATCTGCAAAATTCTCTTCCATTTCCTCTCTGGGATCTTCATGTTTTGCTAACATTGTTGGTACTGAACAGCTATAGAAAAATAATTTTCTTCCATAAAGATGCTAATCAGTGATTCACAAGCCATGCAATGAGTAGTGTTACCTGGACTAATTGAGCTTCCCAGTAGAATGGTTTCCAGAATTGGAAGAAATGACATTAAATCATCTTCCTGAGCTTGTATATGTTTGTGCAGTACTGAACATGAAGCTGACAAGGAAATATGTAAGGGCAGATACTTCTGCCTTGTAACTGGTTTTTCTACAAACTGAAATCTCTCCTTGTTTGTTTTGTAGGTACATTTAGATAGTATATTTTTTCCACACTAAGAATGGCCTTTTGGGCCCACTTTGCATTGCTTGAAACACCTTTTAGTGCTGGGGTGGAAGGGGGATGACGGTTGGAGGAAGAAAAATGAAGGGAAAATAAAAATAAGCTTTTAGGCATTCGATTCCATATGTCTGTATGACAACACTGTGGTCAGTATGCTGCTCAAAAAGAACTGAGACATTCACCTGGATCTGAAACAACTCAGATAAAGCAGCATGATTCTTATTTACCTCTTCACTACTTTTCATCACCCATCCCACTCCTAAACACTACCTTTCTTCTGCTAAATACACAGCACACACAGTCTCCTCCCACTCCCAATCTCTGGTGGTTTGCGAAGGGAAAGTATTCCATCCTGTAAGAACAATTATGGTGTCTAATTATTTCATATTTCATTCCATTCTGTAATTATATCTTATAGTTCTCTTGAATTGGGAAAATGTTAAATAGGATTTTTAAAAGTTATCAATAAAAATATTTTAATTATTAGTGCATTTGCAAAAATAGAATTCTTTGGACAAAAAAAAAATTCCACGTTATGGAACTAAAAAAGGTTTTAGTACGAAAAATAATGTAGAAACTTGGTAGTGATTCTGACATCTGAGTGAAAATTTTACTGAAAGAACATTAATTTATTAATTATAGAAAGATTTCTTACTTTAAAATGCTTCAGTGAGTCAAAACAATGCATAATAGACAAAAAGTTCTTGGAAGATGGAAAGAATAACATTATGATTTATAATCTACAAGATCTAAAATACAATATAATTCTATTATTGCCTCAGAACAATTTTATACTTAACAATTTTTCCACTATATATGTGGCAGTGGCCCTACTAGTTATTGAGTCACGTGCAATATTCATATCAGAAATATAATTAAAATTTTCTTTATTTTGCAATATAAACTGTAAAGCTTTGGACGTGTATTGTAGATAATATTTTTAAATGTATGGAAATTTGAATATTTTAAAATATATGGAGGTTATAAACAAGTTTCTTAAAGGTAAGCAAATAGGAATATATACTAACTTAATCATTTTCAGTCATTTCATGACTGAAATCATTTTAAAATACTTGCTTTTCTAAGAAATAATCAAGTCTTCATACATTGCAGCACTGTTCACGGTGGCCAAGTCATGGAATCAACCAAAGTGTCCTCTGATAGATGACTGGATAAAGAAGTTGTGGTACATTTACACAATGGAATACTACTCAGCAATAAGATGAAATACAGCAATTTGTGACAACATGGATGGACCTTGAAAATATCTTATTAAGCGAAATAAGTCAGAATGAAAGAATCAAGAAACATATGACCTCACTTATATAGGTGGAATATAAAGCTGAAAGGAACAAAGAAACAAAGACTCATGGACACAGTCCATAGTTTAGTGGTTACCTGAGGGTAAGGGGGGAGGTGGGTGGGAGAGATGGGGTGGGGGGGAGTAGGGAGGGGGAATCAAACATACAGTGATGGAAAGTGAGCTGATTCTGTCTGGGTAGTGAGCACATAATGTGATGTACAGACAATGTAATGTAGAATTGTATGCCTGGAAACAATGTAATCGCTCAACCACTGAGCTATCTCAGCATCCCCCCAAGTACCATCTTTACAGTTTAAGTTATATTATGCTTACCCAGATTTAGACAGCGTGACTCATCAGCTGGCCCATGATTGGCAATAATATATAGCAGTCAAAATTTTTAAGGACCTTGATTTGTTCATTTTCCATCTATTGCTATAATTTTTAAAATTTTCTACCAAAAGAACAATCTCTAATACTGACAGAGGTGAAATATATTCAATTAATATTTAATAATATTGGGAAACTCATGATATTATTGGTCAAAATAGAGCAGAATAATCTATAATCTACCTAAATAAATATGGCAGGAAATTTACCAAATGTTAGCCGTAGTTATTTCTGGGTAATTATGACACTATAGATAATTTTTCTTTTTTTTTAAGATTTTTATTTTATTGTTTTAGAGGTAAATGAGAGGGAGAGAAGGGGGGCAGGGCCCAGAGGAGTCTCCATAGTTGTACATAATTAGTTGTGACATGGTTTCATTTCACACAGGTGGATGTGGGCCACGTGGGGCGGGAACTGAACTGGGGGCCTTTCACATTGGAGGCAAGAACCTTATCACCAGATTCAGTCTTTACCAGTTGCTCCCAGTTCAGTGTATGGGTTTTGTACAAGCTGGGGCCGGGATTCGATCCCCGGACCTCGCAGTTGCAAGGCAAATGCTGAACCTATTGAGCAAATCCGGCATCCCAATTTTTATTTTCTTTATGCCTTTTTAATTTTGATGAATTTCAACAAACATGCATTGCTTTGAAATTGGAAAATTTTTAACTTATTTTAAACAAAAAATCCTGCTTCAAAAGCAGTTTACAATGAAATTAAAACCAACTTGTACTTGCTTGAAAAGGACAACAAAAATCAGAAACTTGCTCAGCAAATATGTATTGAGCCCTTCATATGGAACCGGTCCTGTATAAATTATGTCTTGAGAGTCTACCATGTGTCAGATAGATACAGGTAAAGCCTGCATGAACTGCTTTGATATTGCAAATACAGTCATATCTCTTGTTTTTCTCATTAATTATTCAAGCATACCTCTACTTGTACTCTAGCAACTTTATGCAGTCTCAAGGCTTTTGTCATGTAGAGTGCTGTTAGTTAATTGGGCTTTTATTATTCGTCCAAATAGTAACAGAACTGGGGTCCTGGCCGCCTCTGATGTCACTTTCTCATTGGCCCTATTTTGCTGTCGAAAACTGGGTTCACCAGACACAGTGCTGATCCAGTGCTGCCGGAGACCCTTTTGCAGGCTACTGTGGTTCTCTAGGGGAGAAAGGAGGAGCCAGCCTACTCTGTCCATGACTGCAGCTGGCAGAGCTCTGCTCTTCCTTCACGAGGACAATCCTCTCCCAAGAGTGCTTGCTCCATGCTGCCCTTGAGCCCCACCTCCAGACTCAAAGCTGCCCCTACCAGCCCAGGGATCCAATCACCAGCAGTGGCTTGCTTTCAGGATACTTTTTGACAGATTTTAATTTTGTTTTACAGTATATTTTCTGGATTCTATACATTTTGAGTCATTCTTCTCATTCCTGTACTTCCATCTCTCAGTTTGCCTAACAGTCGAGGTTCGTTTGCGTAAGGACTATTTACATTGCTGAGAAGTTTCTCGTGGCAGGCTGCCCAGATGCTTCTGATCCTCCAAGCACCAAGGCAGTTACACAAGGCCCTTCTGTGTGTCTCGTTGCTCTCCACTCCTACTCACACATACTATGGATGGGTAGGAGTCTTAAAGAACTGAACGCTCCACCTTCCTTTGAGGCAAAGCCAAGAAATAGGCAGGTTACTTATAAGGCATTTCTCACGCAGGAATTGACATTCAGAAGCAGATGGACAGTCTGGGGATGATTAGAGGCAGGAAAAGATGTAAAGAAGTCAGAAGAGTCTAGACTCTCCACATGGCACAGTGGTCTGACGACTAGGGGTTCTATCTGAGAAAGGAGGGGTCTCAGGTGAGGCAGGTCCTCCAGCGTTACCTAGAACAGTCCTATTGATTACTCATTCCTTTGCACAGCTCCCCAAGATCTGGTCAACATCACTCTGGCTCCTCACCTCCCCCAACCCACTTTTGTGTTTCTTCCCACTTCCTTCACTTGCTTTCACCACCCTCTCAGGCACCCAACGTTCTCCTAATGTCTGCGTTTGTTTCCTGACAAAGAAAAACACTATCTGATCCAAATATACCTGGAGGTGTTAATGTTGCAGTGTGCTACTTTTCCAAAGACGTGCATATCGGGAGATTGTTCAATAACTAAGCACCTACCGAGGGACACAGACTAAGCCTATACACTCAAAATAATTAAAAAGAAGAAATCTCTGCCCTGATTCCTGATCTAGAAAGGGGAATAGACATGTAAAATAATCACTGTTCCACATTAGACATTCTTGGTCACACAATGGAAAGACTGGTGGCTCTGCCTTGGATGGGATACTGTGGAAAAGTCAGGAGGCTTATAAGAAAGGGACAAATGAACAAGTCTTGAAGAATTAATTTAATAGACTCTGGAAGAAAGGGCTCTCCCCAGCATGTACAAGGCAGTGAAACAGCATAAAGCATGAGCAATAAATTAGGGCAATAATTGTAAAAGGAAACAACTGATTCCAAATTAAATGTGAAGAAGACAGGCAGAAGGTGAGGTTGCAAAGAACAAATTGTACAGCATCGTCATGTGACATCTAAATAAGCAGTGTAGATTTTATCCTGTCACTGTGGCTCCCATCTTCAATGAGGGCAAGAATGAAGTGGGTAGTGTTAGACATCAGAATAATAATTCCAATCAGAAAGAGGGAGGTGATTGGAAAGGGATTCAGAAGTGCTGAGAATTATCTTTTTTGTCCTAGGCCTTCGTTATATGGATGTTCACTTTGTAATACTTTGTACTGCATATTTATGTTTTCAGTGCTTAATGTGTGTTACGCTTTTCAATTGTACAAAAGCATGTTTTTGTTTTTAATCTGAGTAATTTGTTGAAAACACAGATTCCAGAGAGTACCTAACACTCAGATGTTCTGATTGAATAAACCTGGACTAGGACTAAGGAAATCTGCATTTTTAAAACCATTACCTTAAAGGATCTGAAGTCACAAGGGACTCTTAGATCACACTTTGAGAACACTGCTAACCTAAAAGAAGGTTTAAAAGCAAGAAATTATGAACAAAAGATTTGCCTGTCTGAGTGTGCTGGATTAGGGAGAGGAAGTTGATGGCCCCCAGTTTATACCTAACACCTAGCACTGACAGGTCCTGTGTCCCATTTTCTTTTTACTTTTGAAAGAGAGGTGACAAATAAGGTGTTAATGATTTATAAGTATTAAATGTAATTTTTGAGATGTATTTTCTTTTGGAAATTTCTTAAGTATGAAAAAATTTGACCATGGTACATTAATCTCTATAAATTGAATTTAAGGCATGGAACAAGCCCCTGCAATAGATTTTCTGGAGCAAGGAGCAACTTTCTAGAATTTTTTAAATGAGTACATTCTCAGCCTATGAGTAATAGTTGTTCAGCTACTGACCCACCATCATTATGGGATGTGCTTAATGGTGAGTGATTTGTATGTATGCAGCTAAATTCTTTTTCTTGTGCCCCTTTATAATCAGAGGGTATTTTTGTAACATAAAGCAACCATCATGGTATTCTTCCAAACCCTAATTCCTATAGGAAAAAAAAAATGACAAATTTTGTTGCGAAGTTGTTTTTCCTGTGGTGTTCACAGAGTTGGAAAAAAAAGGGGGGGAGGACTTTACTTGGCCTTAAACAAAGAATGAGAGAGTCAAAAAATATGACAAAATGAGCACAGATATTTTTTCATCATAATTGAAGTAGTGAGGAAATGCCATATGATTTTTTATAATTGCCACAGTTATTCATTTCTTAGTAACCAGACTGTATCCATTAATCAGATCAGCAAAAATTTTAAAGTCTGACAACAAAAGTGTTGGCCGGCATTAAGAACACAGGGACTCATGTACTTCTGGTAAAAGTATAAATTGGTGCAGTCACCTTGAAGAGCAATTTGGCAATATTTAGTCAACTTGAGGGTATGTATATACCTTTTGACCCTGAAATTGCACTCCTAGGTGTATTGTCAGAGCAACTCTCTTACATGTGTCCAAGGAGACACATAAAAGAATATTCACAACAGAATTGATTGCAATAGTAAAAAAATTGAAACAACCTACATTAGATCAACAGGAGATTTTATAAATAAATTGTGATGTATTCATACAGTGAATATAGCTGTGAAAATAAATTAAATAGATCTACATACCTTCCATGGAAGAATCTTACAAATATGATGTTAAATAAAAAAAAACATGTGGCAGATAAATGTACGATATGATGCCATTTGTATACAGGTTGAAAGCTTGTAAATACTATTATAAATAGTATTTACTATACTATACTATTACAGTACTAATAGTACTATACTGTACTATTATAGTACAATACTATACTATACAATACTATAAATAGTATTGTACTATTGTACAAGTACTATTGTATAGTACTATTGTACTATTGTACTATAGTATTGTAGTATTGTACAAGGGAAATTACCTTGCAGCAATGGAAGCCTTTAAGTATAATAACTGGCAAACTGTCCAACAGATCGCACAATAGAAGGGCTTGCAGGCCAAAACAAGATGCTTAAATCACATGGTTTATTACACCAATTGAAAACACAAGCAAGAAGCAAGGTGAAAGAGATGGACTAGGTTAACACATGTAAGATATGGTGTAGACAGGGTGGAAAGATGACACTGCTTGAATGCTCAGTCCTATTTCTCTCTTCCTTGATAAGGGTATGCATGCAAGGTCCACAGTTGAGATTTGAGCAAGTGGCCTAACATGTAGAAGGTACCTAGGGTTAAAAAGTGCTTTATAGGCTTGAGAGCAAGTGCATCTGGCTGATAGCTATAGTTTACCTATTAACCTGATGAGTAGCTGTGGATTTTATTTGCATTCCTTGTGCAGAGGATGTGAGGTGCCAGTGGTTGGCCAAATCAAGACCTCATAATTAGTGACTGCCTCTTATGCCTCATGTGTATCTTCAGTGTGCCATGAATATTTGATGATTCGTGGCCTCATTTTATTTATTTAGTGTATCATGACTACTAGATGTTTTGTGTTCTTTCCATCCCTTTCTAATTATGCTCACTACACAAATACTCTACTTACTTTATCTATGTCTAACATATCTCAGAGGTTATTAACTTATTCTCTTTTTTAAGATTTATTTTATTGTTTTTTGACAGAGACAGAGAGACAGAGACAGAGACAGAGAGCAGGTCCCCAGAGCCGTCTACATAGTTATATTTCATCAGTTTTGACACGGTTTCATTCCACACAGGTGGGCAGGGGGCTGCACAGGGCAGGAACTGGGCTGGGGGCCTCCTGCATGGGAGGCATGCCCCCTCGAGCCAGGGGCTAAATTGGGGGGCAATAACTGAACTGGGGGGTCTCCCACATGGGAAGCACACCTCAGTTCAGCATATGGATTCACACGGGCCGGAGCCAGGATTTGATCCTCAGTTCCTGGGGCTGCAAAGTGAGCATTTAACCCACTGAGTCATCCCAGCTTCCTCACTAACTTATTCTTATTTAATATAGTTTATAGATTTTGCCCATCTTCTAGGCTTTTTGCTTTGATTTTGTTTCATTTTTCTCCCTATATATTATTTCTTGGATTTTTCTGTAGAGGAATTGAATATTCTTAAATAATTTAGCAAGCACTCAATATGAGTAATATGGTAAAATGTAAAATAAATGTCTGGAAAGAGTCATCCCCAAGTTCAGAATTTGGCTCACAATGGAGAAGAAAAGAGATGTGTTCAGGATGAGGTTCAAGGGACTTTAATTATTTTAGTAATATTTTCTTTCTTAATGTGGAATGTGGGTATATGGGTATTATTCTTCATAATTTTTCAATCTGAACTTTTTCCAATTAAATTTAAGGAAAATTTGAAATAGTAAATACCTGGTATGCTACATGTAATAGACACTTGATACTTATCATTTTAATATTAATAAATTTAATGAATTTGGGCTAACTAAATTGATATATTATTTTTTTATTGCTGGTACATACATATATCTTTCAACATACTATTTGCAAGGAAGGCATTACACCAGTTGACATGGAAGATGAAAAGATTGAGTGAAACAAAATTCTTACTTTCATGTAAGAATTACTCTCAAGCCTGCAATTTAACTGGGGAGTTGAGACTACTGCTAAAATATGAACATTGCAAGAGTGTAATAATGTAAGTGCCTTTAGAGAGGTACAGATTATGGCCAGAGTAAGTGGAGCTTCCACCAGAGGATGAGTACAGAACTTAACCTTTAAGAAAGAAGTACATTCAATATGGGCCTTGAAAGAGATAGATTTTAACAGGCAAGTCCTTCTATACAGCATTAGCAGTGGCCATCTGTGGTTGAGATTATGGGTAATTTTAATTTTTTTCTTTGTAATATTCTATATAGTCAACATAATCTACAATGGCCACATATTACCACATATTACAATGACCGCAAAATTAATCCCTGATGAAATAGTTGGATAATTTGAGTATGGAGCTCTGACCATCTAGAAAGTCAGTATTCTACCCTGCTCTTTTAGAGATTTATCAGGGTAGCCTGGCCAAAGCCCATTATCAGAGTAGAGTAAGTAATGAGGCCCTAAAATAAAATTATCTTTAGGAATGAACAAACTTAAGTTGGTGTTCTGGCATAAACATGAGGGCCCAGACGTTCTTGGAGGAAGCACAGCATGCAGCTAAGTGGAAACTCCTGGGGATCCAACCACCCCATTCCATTGCTGTACATTAGGGTGAAATGACGATATTGCCAATCATGTGAGAAACTCTGAGAGAGCTGCAACTGCAAGCTCCCAGGTCATGCTCCTCCTCTCACCCCTGGCTGGGCAGAGGCTAAAACCGGAAAGGGCATTACCACAGCATGGATTGTGCACTGGTGAAAGGGTCTAGACCTTTCTCTCTAGACCAATTACCTTTAGACCGGGCATTGGAACACAACTCACCCTAAATTCCTTTGGACTAAGCCCTTGGGGACTTTAGATAATTTGGGAAGAGTGTACAATAGACTTTCTGCTGATAGGGCAAATAAGGATCTAAGAAATTATTTATTTATTTATATATATTTTATTTTTTTGAACTGAACTGGGGGCCTCACCGCATTCAGGAAGCACACCCCAGTTCAGCATGTGGGTCCGCTTGGGAGAGAGCCAGGATTCGATCCTCAGTCCTCAGGGCTTCAAAGTGAGCACTCAACTAGCTGAGCCATCCCGGCTTTCCCTAAGAAATTATTTATAAAAATAAAAATTATGACTATAACAAAATGGTTTTGTGGAATAGGTCATGCAATATTGGTCTGTATTATCCAAATATTCTGCAATAAATATGTGTTAATTTATATTCAGATAGAAATTACTTTTATAAGTCCTATTTCAAATACCAAGTTAACTTAAAAACACAATATATGATCTTTGATGCATACTCAATATAAAAGTAGTAAAATATTAATATAAAGATTGCTATGGGAGATGTGAGATGGCTCAGTGGGTTAAGCACTCCCTTTGTAGCCCCAGGGTTTGAGGATCAAATCCCAGCTCCAACCCGTGTGAACCTATATGCTGAACTGGGGTGTGGCTCCCAGTTCAGTTCTCACTGGGGCAATTTTTCCCTCTAAGAGGCCCTCGGTTCTGCCCCCAGCTCTTGGGGGTGTGCCTTCCATGCCAGAGGCCCCTGCCTGGTTTCTGCCCTGAGCAGATCCCTGCTCACTGTGTGGAAGGAAACTATGTCAAAAACTGATGGCATACAACTGTGGAGACTGCTCTGGGCCTTCCCCTTTTCTCTGTCTCTCTCTGTCTCTCTCTCTCTCTGTCAAAAACAATAAATCTTAAAAAAAAAAAAAAAGTTTGCTATGCATTAACCTTATAAAATCACTAGGTATTAAAACTGATCTCTGTCTCAATAAGGTTTGTTTCCTTGACAAAAAGCACTTCACTATACTCTCACCATAGGCAGCCTGGTTAAAAGTTCAACCTGATCATATCACGGTTGGTAATGTACTATCTAACCCATTATACACAACCAGTGGATGAAAGTTAAATTGTGTGTAAATCATCTGGTTGGATATGTAAGCATCTCAGAGGACACTGTTTCTTCCTCATTTAGAACTCTACAACATTCATCCAACATCTTCAAAATAATTTAAGTAAGTCACACCTTAAAAATTCTTGAGATTTTTGTAGTTACTGATCATTCTTGGTCTCTTGAAATATTATAAACAAATAAAATGTGCAAAGTAATATTATCATTTTTAAATCAACACTGAGGTTTTTACTGAGAATGATGATAGAAAAGACTGCTTTCTTTTACCAGTGAACATCAGAAAAATATGGTACACTCTACTTATCTCATTAGGATTGAAAGCTCCTAGGAAGCAGGGAATGTGGTCTTGATGGCTTTCAAATCTTAAGCATTTAACCTGGTACAGAGCAACTGTCAATAGATATTTGGTCAACTGCTGGTGTTTTTGTTGTTTTTTTTTGTTTGTTTTTTTGAGGATGGGATAGTTAGCAGGATCAGGCACTGTAAGGAGTAATGTTCTGCATCATTCTGAGTCAAAAATATCTTCTGCTATTTAAATATGTCATATGATTGCTTTGGGGCTCTTAATTATAGTTCAGACTTTTGAGAGTTTGGACAGTTGAACTTGATAAAAGGATTATGATTGTGCTTTGTTATCAGAAAACTTATGAAGTCACTGTTTTAGGAAAGACCTTCCATTGCGTATAAGAAAAGTGAACTTCGGGGAAGCTGGGATGGCTCAGTGGGTTAAGCGCTTACTTTGTAGCCCCGAAGCCAGAGGATCAAATCCCGGGCCCGGCCCAGGTGGATCCACATGCTGAACTGGGGAGTGCCCCCAGCTCAGTTCTTGCCAGGGCCTACGGTATATGTGAGCCTCCTGGCCCAGTTCCTGCCCTGAGCAGTCCCGCGCCCACCTGTGGAGTGAAACTATATGGAAAACTAATGCTGTCAACTATGGAGACTGCTCTGGGCCCTCCCACTTCTCTCTGTCTCTGTCTGTCTCTCTGTCAAAAAAACAATAAAAATAAATCTTTTAAAAAAAGAAAAGTGAACTTCAGGCCAAGGGTGGAGGCAGCCCAGTCTCCTGAGGGACTAGAACCAAGATCCAGAAAGCCTGCAGGAAGCCAGGAAGTATGCTATCTTTTCCCTCTCTGTTTTTCTCTCTGTAGATTGATCTCTCTCTTTCTGCAAATGTTTTCACTGCCTCAGGGTACACAGCTCCAAACACTGCTGATCCATAGCTCCCCAGTGCACATGTTTTCTGTTGGAGAAGCCAGGGTAAATTGAGGTGGTAAACCTTTCTATTTCAATTCCAAACTTCTGTGAGGGAGACTCTGATCTGCCCAACTCAGGCCAGGGAGATACTCTTCACTCAATAATCTGTGCAATAACAGAAAGGGGGGCGGCGGGGATGCCGGGATAGCTCAGTCGTTAAGCACCTGCCTTGCAATCACCAAGCCCGGGGTTCGGTCCCTAGCCACAGCCCATGCAACCCCTTGTGCTGAATTGTGACACAACTGGCAACTGCTGGGATGTCTTCTTGGCAGCAAAGATTCTTGCCTCCCATGCAGGAGGCCCCTGGTTTGGTTCCCAACCTGCGTGGCTCCTCATCCACCTGTGTGGAATGAAACCATGTCACAACTAATGATGTATAACTATGGAGACTGCTCTAGGCCCTCCCCTTGTCTCTCTCACACACACCTTCTCTCAAACAATAAAATAAAAATAAAAAAAACAAAACATAAGAAAAAAAGGCAGGTAACAGGCATTACAGAATTTTCTGTTTTCTGAAGAAAAATGTTACAGGGTCCAGTAAAAGTAACACTGCTGGAGTGTTAACAGCCCATAAAAGGGGCATTAATTCTGCCAGACCGTGTGTGTGTGTGTGTGTGTGTGTGTATGTGTGTGTGTGTGTGTGTGTGTATGGTGTCCAAAAATTCATGCAAGATTTGAATTTTGCGTCATTTTTGTGGTAAAGTGTTGCCAATGGAAAAAAAAGACAACGTGACAGCTGACAGTTCCGGGTTATTAAAAATGGTGTGCTACACAAAAGAACAACGTATTTTCATTGTTGAGCAATGAAAATTTACAATTTTTAATTATAAACCTGTGTTTTCTATCAAAATTACTTTTTCTGCGAATTTTGGGACACCCTTTATATATATAAATGTATTTATGTACTCATATATATACATACTGCTACTGAAAAGCACGTTATAATGTTGGGCTCTATGTTCTCAGAAGTCTCAGATATTTTCTTTCTTGAAGAGTGGAAAGTAGTAACAGACAGTCCCCCTGAAACAGGAAAATTGGTGTTTCTCACTGTGTCTGAGGTTCTTTGTCTCGTGCACTTGAAGAATGAGGATGTGGACTCCACAGGAAAAAGGTTAAGCAGAAGTTTATTGAAAAGAAAGGAAAGCTCTGGAGAGCGAGAGGAGGCACCTGATAGTGGAATGCCCACGCTGTGACTACAAGCCATTGCTTTTATACCCTTTTTTTTACCCAAGGCACTGTTTTTATCTTTCAGTTCACATACCTCGAGGATCCACATAAGTGAGTTTTGAACCTTTATCTTCAGATAATTTGCTTGGTTGATTGGTTGTCTTTCTTGCTGAAGGGGGTCCAGACATTGGCAGTCATTGGCCTTGGCTTCCCCTATTTTGTCTTTCAGTACCTGGTCACCTTGCCCGAGGGGCCCTAGGTTCACATGCCTTAGATGTTGGCACCATGGCTACTAAGGCCCTCCTGACTCCCTAAGCCTTGCTACATATCCTGTATCACGCTCACATCAGGCCCCCCTCTCTGAGCACCTTGAACAATTATCTTGACCTCTGCTTTGGGAGGAGATGGAAACATGTTCAGGGTATCACAGCTGAGTTTGCTACTTCCAGTGTCTCCAAGCCCTTCTGGTCAGTGAAGTAGAAAGAGTTCAAAATGAAGTAAATAATCTGCAGAAATCCAGTGGTGTTAAAGGACCCAGTCCAAAGTCACACAGTGATGCTGGGGTTTTAATGACACCGGGAGCACGAAGCCTCATGACAGCCCCAGCGGTGAGTGGCAGCTGCTGGCCTGGCCCCCGCAGGATAGACACGCTCGAGGGTTGGGGGCGGTGGTCCTTCTCACCACAATCTGCTTCACTCTGCTTACTTGGTTGGCACACAGATTGAGAAATGTATGTCTGAATCTATTTCTGGCTTTTATATGTGTGCAAAAAACACATAACTGTATTATTTTATTTTGTCAAGTTAAAGGCAGAGACAGATGCCCCTCAAGCCAATGCCTTGTATAAGGAATTCCTGTCCTTTGAAAGCAAAAATCAAGGACAAATAGGTCATTTCCTCTGAGTTTTCCAGAAGAATATTGGCAATAAGCAGAATAGAGTTCACGCTGCTTAACTAATGGAGATGTGGAAATCAAACCAAGGAAGATATTTAGATTTCTTTTTACAAAGAAGTTTTAAAGGAAAAGCAATGAAGTGTTGATGTAGCATGAATATGTTGTTTTTGTTAAATGCCAAAAGTATTGCAGATATAAATAACTGTTTAAAATAGAAACATGTGAACACTTGTAGAAATTCCCTCCTCAGAGGTGTTTGGAAATCTTCAAAGCTTAATATTCTTTTATGAATGGTCAGTCAGAGTATACTAGAATGAAAGAAATATGAAAATATAAAAACACATTATGAACACAACAAATATATTCCTGGGAAGGGTTGTTATGATAAATTTAAATTCAACTATAGTGCCTCAAAGAAAAATCAAAGAAATCTTATAAAATGAAATACTGTAGACATTTATTTTTCAAAAAAAATATTTTTGAGCACCTACTATGTGTCAGGCACTGGACCAAGCATGGGGAATATACTGGTAAATAAGATGGATGCACACATGTCCCTGCCCAAACTTTGAGTTGAGCAACAAAAAGATCATAATTACCAAATCAAATAGCTGTATAGGACTTAAGACATTAGTCCAAACTTTTATTTTATAAATGAGGAAACTGAGGCCCAAAACTGGCCTTTTGGCCTCTCTATTTTTTGTGTCTAAAAGAAACATTTCCTGTCTTATAAGTTTTTCTAAAATTCTCAAATTGTATGCCATGTAACAAATGTAGTTTTTAATACATTTCAAAAATTCCCTTTATAGACTTTCAATATTCCTATGTATCTCTGGAAATAAAAGAAAATCAAGTAAAAAAACCCAAAAAACAACAAGGTCCAATTTTCAATATCTAATCCAGTTTTTTTCAAGAAGTGTTAGCCATGTGATTCCTATTACTATCAAAAACAGTCATGTTGTGTGATACTGACCATCTGTCTAGGATATGGCAGACACACTTGGAGAATCCGGAATAACAGGAACACAAAACCATCATTGATTAGAGAGATTATTGGTCCAAGAATATGCCACTTTGATCAGATGTGGATGAAGCATTATTAGATGGACCATCTGGATTTCATGCCTACCAGTGCTCTAAACTTCATGTGACAACTGTGTGTCCCTTGGGTTTCTGACTTGAGGTATACTGTACTGTTAAATAATGCTTGCCACCAGCAAAGAAGTTGTGACAGTTGTTGAAGTAAGTGCTATAAAGCATTCTGAACAATTCAAAAGAAGGGTACTATATTACTGCCTACTATATACCCACAGGTACAACTTCTTTTTTTAAAAAATTTTATTGTTAAATTTAATGGGGTGACATTGATTGGTAACAATTAGATAGTTTCCAGATGTATAGGTCCACATCACATCACCCATGTGTTGCATTATGTGCCCACCACCCAAAATCAGCTCCCCTTTCATCATCCACGCCCCCCTCCCCCCCAACTCTCCCTCCCCCCTCCTCCCTCCTCCCCCTCTCCAGGTAACCACCAAACCATTGAGTGTGTCCATAATGCCAGTGCTCTCCCACCTCCCCTTCCTCTCTCCCTCCCCCCTCCTCCCCTTCCCTCAGGCAATCACCAAGCTATTGAGTGTGTCCATAGGCCTCTGTGTCTTTGTAACTTTCAGTTTTATATTCCACCTATAAGTGAGGTCATATTTTTCCTGATTCTTTCAGTCTGACTTATTTCACTTAATAAGATGGTCTCTAGGTCCATGTTGTCACAAATGACTGTATTTCATCATTTCTTATCACTGAGTAGTATTCCATTCTGTAAATATACTCTTAATATAGTAATGTAAAAGGGCATTCCTCAGGGTGCATTTGAATGCTTGTGTGTTTTATTCCATTTGTTATTCATTTAATTTTTAAATTGATTATTATTTTCAGGATATTCACTTAGCACTAAAGAGGACCTATCATCAATTTAATAATTTCATGTCACCATGTTTGAAAAAAAGTATTCGGTTCTCGAGAGGTTCCCTATTTGCTAATCTGACTAAAATGAATTTGGCCGTGATTGCCTATCTGAATCTGGATCATTTGGCCATGGACTCAGATGTGTTGGAAACACATGTTTGAGAATCTATTTGGCTGGATGACTTGGATAGAAACCTCAAATAAAAAGAAAAAAGAAATGACGCAAGGAAGGAAGGGAGGGAAGGAGGGAAGGCGGGAGGGAGGGAGGGAAGGAGAAAGGGAAAAAAACCACAACCAAACAATAAGTAATAAATGCAAATACTTGACAGCAATGAAGCTGTCAGGGACGACAGTGACTTAAACCATCACAGGTTAGTTTCTGTACAGCTTTTTATTTATTTTTCTTCATTCCTTTCTTATTTTTAAGATTTATTTTATTGTTTGAGAGAAGGTGTGTGAGAGAGAGAAGGGAGAACGGAGGAGGGCCCAGTGCAGTCTCCATAGTTGTACATCATTAGTTGTGACATAGTTCCATTCCACACAGGTGGATGTGGGGCCATGCAGGTAGGGAACCAAACCAGGGTCTCCCACATGGGAGGTGAGTACCTTCACTGCCATCCTGGCAGTTACCAGCTACACCACAGATCACCATATGGGTTTGCATGTGCTGGGGCCCGGAATCGAACCCTGGACCTCATGATTGTGAGGCAAGTGCTCAACTGCTGAGCTATCCCAGTATCCCTGTTTCTCATGCTTTTGGTGACATTTCTTTTTTTTTAAGATTTATTTTTATTGTTTTTTTGTTTCATTTTGTTTTGACAGAGAGACAGACAGAGACAGAGAGAATGGGGAGGGCCCAGAGCAGTCTCCATAGTTGATAACATTAATTTTCATATAGTTTCACTCCACAGGTGGGTGCGGGGCTGCGCAGGGCAGGAACTGGGCCGGGAGCCTCCCGCATGGGCCCCCGGCAAGAACTGAACTAGGGGCACACCCCAGTTCAGCACATGGGTCCACATGGGCCGGGGCCGGAATTTGATCCTCGGTCTCCAGGGCTGCAAAGGGAGCGCTTAACCTGCTGAGCCATCCCAGCTTCCCCTTGGTAACACTTCTAAGAAATCATCATCTAATCCAAGGTTAAAAAGATTTATTCCTATGATTTCCTCTTAGAGTTTTGAAATTTTAACACCTCCATTTGGGTCTTTGATCCATTTTGAGGTAATTATTCTATACAATGCAAGGTCAGGATCTAACTTTATTATTTTGCATGTAGTTATCTAGATGTCCCCTTGAATTGTATTGGCTGGCTCCCTTGTAGAAAAATCAGTTGACCATAAATGTGAGAGTTTATTTCTGGACTTGTAATTAATTCTATTTCATTGCTGCATATATGGCTATCTTTATGCCACTACCACACTCTCTTGGGTACTATAGCTTTGTAGTAAGTTTTAAAATAGGGAAGTATGAGATAATTTCTGCAAAAACAAAACTAACAAAACAGCTGGAATTTTGGTATGTATTACTTTGAATCTGTAGATGAATTTGGGGAGTAACACCATTTTAACAATACTAAGTCTTCCATGCCATGAACCTGATTGTCTTTCTATTTATTTATTAATATATCTTCTTTAATTTCTTTCAGTGATGTCTTAGAGTTTTCAATGTAGAGATCTATTACTTATTTTGTTAAATTTATTCCTGTCTTATTTATTTATTTTTGATGCTACTCTTTTTGTATTCTGCAACCTTTGACAATGTTTATTCTAATATTTTTAGTAGGTTTCTTAGGATTTCCTACATATACAAGATCATGTCATCTAGAAATAGAGATAGTTTTACTTTTTTCTTTACAACATGGATGCCTTCTATTTCTTTTTCTTGCTCAGTTGTCTTGTCTAGAGCCTTCAGTATAGCGCTAAACAGAAGGGGCAAGAATGGATATCCTTGTCTTTTTTCTAACTTTAAGAGCAAAGCATCTATTAATAGTATTTCACCATCACATATGATGCTATGGGTAGTTTTTTAGACTTTGTTTTCAGGTTGGGGAAGTTTCCTGTGTAGATCTCTTTAAATGGCATTGATGGGAAGGGCTGAATTGTTAAAACTAATGAGATATGAAAGTTCTTTTAAGGCTTCATGTCCTGTTCAGTATTGTAATACAATGTGAGAACAATGGCCACTAGAGACAGGTTATCTATTTTTTTCTGGAAAAGGCTGCATGTTACAGAGAGAACTTTTCTATATGTCTTTTCCTGTCCTTATGCATTCTTCCTTGTCTCCCACCACTTGAGAATTAACAACTGATTGTGATAGATAGATATCTTATCTTCTTTCCATATTATCCTTATGATTATAGGATGCAGTACATTTGTACAAAAATTTCCATAGCACATATGCCATGAATATTATATAAAATAAGCTACAGGAGGTCAGTAAAGATGTCAATTACAGAAAACCATAGCAACAAACTTCTAAGAAGAAAAGACATTATTAAATCCAACTAAGAGTTTTGTTCTCAGCAGATCTGGGAAATTAGGACTTGGTCCACATCCTGGAAAAAAGCTTGCTGATTTGATGGTGATGGTGATGGTGATGATGATGCAGCACTATCAGCTTACAGTAGAAGAGCTGCCAACTAATATGTGGTACTTTCAAGAAGCTGAGGCTAAGAGCTAATGCAGGACTCGCCAAGCAGATAAAAACAGTCCCACGAGGGACAACACAGTATGGCCGAATTAATTGAATGCCTTTGGTGACCATTGTCCAACTTTCTGTTGCCTGTTATTAATTTCTTGACATTTTTCCCAGTGGCCAATATTCATCTTCCACTTTCACCTTTTAGCACTTCACTTTTAGCTCTATGTAATGCCTACAGACCAGTAAGTACTGACTTTGGTTGCCACACGAACCTGTCCCTTAGGTGGCAGAATAGAAACACCATGTCTCCTGTTTTCTGGAACTGACCCAGTGCACACGTCAGGTTTGACTCTGCTCAGCCTTGCATTATTTATGCATGACAATTACATCCTGAAAAGCAAACTATACGTTAAATAAAAGACTCATAAAATGCTATGAGTCTTAATAGCACGACCGATTCTACTGTTTCAATTGTGAACCAGCTTTGCTACCTTTGATAGAAGAGGTTATTCTTGCTTATTTTCATTCCACCGACTCCCAACATTTTAGGCAAGAACTATAGGGGGAAAAGAGGAACTTTAAAGGAACAAAGAATTTTTCTCTGCTTTTAGGTGACACTGTAACTCAACCACACAATAAGTTAGAAGTTAGATAATTGGGAATTCTCTCTGTTGTCTAAAGATAACATCATTTATCTCTATCTAATGAATTTTGCTTGGTGAAAGAGAGAGAAGGAGGGATATTGGAAGAAGAGGGAATTGAGATATGTGAAAACTCACAACATTACTATGCCTTTTGGGGATCTCATTGCGAAGTTTGGGTGTTTCTCATGAAGTGCCATTGATCCCTATGAGAGATATATTTATAGTGCTCCATGCTGGTCCAGAAAGTTCAACTGCTAGAAACTGATGACAAGAAATAAGGAACTACCTGGAACACCTGGCAAAAGGTGACCAACTGGTAGACAAAAGGAGATGGGACTTGCTATGTAATTTGGGCTACACTAAACAAACAATGAGGCAAAGCAGTGGGAAGGCAGGGTGCTTTGCTAAATAAAGCCTTGATGAGTTACCGGTATCCCACTGGTAAGTTGTGAGTAAAGTAGAGAGCCTGTTCAGATCTTGAGCTTCTGACCTAGTTCTATGACCTTGAGACCTAGTTCTATGATGAGACAGCATAACCTTGGAGGCTTCTCACATGGCTGTCTTAAGAATCCCAGGAGAGGAATTTCCATTTAGCTACTTAATAATAAAACTTAAATCCTGATTTTCAGGCATTTTAAAGAAAGGACAATAGCTAATGTCATAGTAAAAGCCTGAAAAACAGAAGCAATTAAGGAGATGATCATGGAACTCTAAAAACCATTTCCAGAGAAATCATTCTATTCTCACATGGCTATTCTAAGAGAAATGAGGTGCTAGTCTAAAGGAAATATCAAAACTTGTTTTTGAAAAATGTATGATTTTGTTATTCTCTAAGAATTTGTATTTGGAAGTTTATTCTGGGTAAATTTCCCAAGAAAAACATTATGTTCTCTTAGTCTGAGGATGTATTGAGCACTGATAGAATCAGAGAAAGCAATGGAAATGACACCCAGAAACTAAATAGGGGTCAAATGGAAATTGTGTGCAGGTGAAAAGTTTTTCAATCAGTGTATATTCCTAGTCTCTCTGATAGGGGTAATTTAGTATGGGGCTGGGGTAGGGTGGGATTCTGTAGAACGAGAATGGGGTAGAATCTGGTATCCTTAAAAGAGTAAGGCTAGAAAGAGAACAAAAGAATGTAAAATCCACATTTTGTCCCTTCATCTGGATTGCCCTAAACCATTTTCAAATAGAGAATACTTTCTCAGGAATACTTTTCAGGAAAAAAAAAAAAGATTACTGAACTTCCAAATAGAGTCTGACTTCAGA
Organism: Craseonycteris thonglongyai; assembly: GCA_004027555.1. Lineage (NCBI taxonomy): Eukaryota > Metazoa > Chordata > Mammalia > Chiroptera > Craseonycteridae > Craseonycteris > Craseonycteris thonglongyai. Next base: position 63,136 of record PVKE010003731.1, read on the forward strand.
TGAAATAAAAGCTTTGTTTAGTGGACGTTAATTAAAATTGAAGTGGAGTAGGTTACCTAAAGGCTCAGATGTTTAGGAATGTTCATACGTCCAATTATTTAGATACTCTAAAATTCATGAAAAATGTCACAAAATGTAGTTACAGTACACAGATAGGGTTATTTTTTTTAAGATTTATTTTACTATTTTTGATAGAGACAGAGAGAGATAGAAGTGGGAGGGCCCAGAGTAGTCTCCATAGTTGTACATCATTAGTTTTCAACATGGTTTTGTTCCACACAGGTGGGCAGGGGCCGCGCACGGCGGGAACTGGGCTGAGGGCCTCCCGCATGGGAGGCACACCCCCTCGAGCCAGGAGTTGAACTTGGGGGCAAGAACTGAAATGGCAGCCTCCCTTATGGGAAGTACACCCCAGTTCAGCATATGGGTCCACATGGGCCGGGGCTGGGATTCAATCCTTGGTGCCCAGGGCTGCAAAGCGAGTGATTAACACACCGAACCATCCTGTCTTCCCCAGATAAGATTATTAAGGTGAATTTTTTATGAGAAGTCTCAGAGTTTAGGATTAGGAACTCAGCACATGGGTTCTATATCTGTGAAAAACACAGAAGCTATGAAAGAGATTCAAAAATACACTTTTCTTCAATCCAAAAGAGGATACGCTGCTATGAGTATTTCCTCTGATGTTTTGGGGTTGTAAACAGATCTCCATTATGCAAACCACAATTATGAAGCACTGTATCTATGTAAGAGTTTGCTGTTCTAATCAAATACAACTTGGGATAGGATTTAAGTTTTAACACATTTTATTGTTATATATTGAATTATTATACTGTATAATACTTAGACATAAATATTAACTTTGTGTTTTTTTTCTTCTCATTTTGCCATTTCTTCAGCATCTAAAACTAAGGTCAATGTTAATTACCTCCCTAATGCCAAGTATTACTTAACCATCATTCTTCTTCTTAACTTTATCTTTATGTACATGTTTGTTTGATCCAATATCTGCCCCTCAGTACCTGAGCCCATGTTCACAACCTGGGGTTCTCTATGCCTAAGTATTTTATCCCAACATCCCTCTGCAATTCCCTCATTCTGTCTACCTACACTCCAGGATTTGCGTAACTTCTTTCTGCTCCCATTCCTACTCATTGTGTCTTGGGCAATGAAAGCCTTGCGGTGGCAGGACCGCTGGCCCATGACATTAAACTGCAGTCTTCAACAGAAGGGCAACAATGACGTTCCAGTGTTGTAGATGGGGAAGAGAGTGATGTCAAAATAGAGGGTGAAGAATGGAACAGAGAGGGTGGCATAGAGAGAATAGGTTGGGGGTTCCTGGAGACCTTAGATTTCTTTCTAAATTATAGCAAAGTGCCAATAGCACCCCAATACTAGGAGAACAAAGCTAACAAGAGGAGATCTCTTCCTGACTGTAGTGGGTAATATGACATGTCACCTAGATCCCATTTCAGAGATAAAGGCCTTATTCTCCCAGATGTCAGGAGTAGTACTGGTGGCCAAGTACTCTTAGCTATCAGCCTTCTTTAGAATTTCCTGGGCTAAAGAGAGCTTCTTGCCCTCAGTTATAGCCTCATTTTGTAGCACCCCATATCCAATAACTGTTGCAGTATAAAGGCCATTCATTCCCTTAACCCCAACAGAGAATATCTCTGAAGATTCATCTCAGCTTCAGAGTTCACTGTGGGGATCGTTGAGGCTTTCCTTGAGACTTCATCACACCCCAACCTCTCCCTCTGCCCATGCTTCTTTCTCTTCCCTTTCACAGGTGGTGATGAAAAGGGCACTGCCTAGTAATATGCTCTATACCCCAGTCTCTCTCTCAGTCTGTTTCCCGGGAGCCCAACCTGCAGGACTGAGGGTGCATATCTAAAAAGCACAGGGGTTATGACACCAAAAGCACAGGCAACAAAAGAAACAAATAGATGAATTGGACTTCATCAAAAGTGAAAACTTGTGAATCAAAGGACACTATCAACAGAGTAAAAAAGCAATCCATGGAATGGGAGAAAATAGTTGCAAACCATTTATCTACTAAAGGATTAATATCCAGAATATATAAAGAATTCCTATAACTCAAAAACAAAATACCAACAAACAAAATTAAAAACAGGCAAATGACTGTCATTTCTCTAAAGAACATACCAATGAATACATGGACAATAGCACATAAAAAGATGCTCAACATCACTGATCATTAGGAAAATGCAAATCAAAACCACAGTAACATACCACTTTACACATATTGAGATAACTATTATTAAAAACAAAAGAAACAAACAAAACAACATAACAAGTATTGCTAAAGATGTGGAAGAATTGGAATCCTAGTGCATTGCTGGTGGGAATGTAAAATTGTTCAGCCACTGTGGAAAACAGTGTGGAAGTTCCTAAAAAAATTGAAATAGAATTACCACCATATGACCCAGCAATCCCACGTCTGGGTATCTACCCAGAAGAATGGAAAACAAGGATTCAAACAGATATTTGTATACCCATGTTCACAGCATAACCATTCACAATAGCTAAAAGATGGAAAAAGTCCAAAAATCCATCAATGAATGAATACATCAAAATGTGGTAATGGAGTATATACATGCAATGAAATGTTATTCAACCTTAAAAGGAAGGAAATTCTGACTACAATGTTGATAAACCTGGAGGACATCATGCTAAGTGAAATAAGCCAGTCACAGAAGGACAATTATGTATGGCATGGTGCCACTGAATAAGTCTCAAAGTCATAGAGACAGAGAGTAGAATGGTGGTTAGCAGAGGCTGCAGGGAAGGTGAAATGGGAAATTGGTATTTAACGGATAGAGTTTCATTTTGGGATAATGGAAATGTGCTGGAGATGGGTGGTGATGATAGCTGAACAACAGTGTGAATGTACTTAATACCACTGAACTGACACTTCAAAATGGATAAAATGATGAATTTTATGTTATGTATACTTTATCACAATAACAATAATAATTAAGAAAATACAGGGGAAGCTGGGATGGCTCAGCGGGTTAAGCGCTCGCTTTGTAGCCCCGGAGACCGAGGATCAAATCCTGGCCCCAGCCCGTGTGGACCCATATGCTGAACTGGGGTGTGCCCCCAGCTCAGTTCTTACTGGGGCCTATGTGGGAGGCTCCTGGCCCAGTTCTTGCCCTGCACAGCCCTGTGCCCACCTGTGGAGTAAAATTATATGGAAAACCAATGCTGTCAACTATGGAGACTGTTCTGGGCCCTCCCCCTTCTCTCTCTCTCTCTCTCTTTCTCTCTCTCTCTCTGTCTCTCTCTGTCAAAAAAACAATAAAAATAAATCTTTAAAAAAAAAAAGAAAATACAAGGGTAGGATTAGATGTGCTGTTTCCCTCTCCATTTGAAAGGTCCATGATTACATTACGGTAGCTTCACAGCCAAATTGGTGTTGGTGTGATTTCAGGGACTATTATAGCAGTTTTCAATTTCAGCTGTTTATTGGAATTACTTTGAGAGCTTACAAAAAAAATGATACTTCAGTTGCATCCATAGTGATTTGTGTGTCATTGTCTAGGAACAGGCTTTCCTGTGATTCAAATGTGCAAACACTGTTGAGATTTATTAGACTGGAAGAACCCCAGCCCACTCCTTCCCCACCCACTTGCCATTGCCCTGGAGCATTTGGCTACCTGCTTATCTTTCTAGCCTCATCTTTCCAATTCACCTCCTCCTAACACACCCAAGCTACAGCTGAAACAAATGTCTTGTTTATCTTCTCCTGTCAAACCCTGTCTGATTTCTGTCCTTTTGCTTATGTTTCCTCTGACAAGATTGCCCTTCTCTGGCTGATTCCAGCCCTAGTGGACCCCTTCTTTGGGAAATGTACCCTCAGCATGCGTCAGTAGGCTATGGCTGGAAAAGCTTCATGTGTAAGCCCCTAAGCTGCTGGCTTTATCACAGAGGTGGAAAATCCCAGTCCCCAGACCTGGGATCATCTTCCTTCCTGTGTTCCCAGGTGTGAAGCAAGACAGTAAGGAAGGTTTCAATAGACATTAATTGAACAAATAGATTTCTTTAATAAGAAATAATTCATTCCACAATTAAATAACAAAATTTTAAGTAAATGCTTTGGGAAGAATTAGCATATTATTGTAAAGAAGTCAGTTTTCTTTTAACATTAATCGAGCCATCATTATGGGCTTGGGATTGTGCTAATATTTTACATAGTTTCTTATTGAATCTCCATGGCAACCCTAGGAGGCAGGCATTATCATCTCCATGTTATAAATTTCAGACAGGTTACAAACTTGCCCTGGATCCCAGCTAGTATCTGCTAGCGCTGGGAGTTTCAGTTGGGATACAAGTGATGATTCTAGATCCTTCCTGATTTGGGGAAAGGGACAGACCAAAAATATAGATCACTGAGTATCTAAAATCAGGAGAAGGGTTGCTACGGGTAGGAAAAAGGGACTAAAAGAAGAGGTCACAGACAGGAAAGACAATCTGAAATCTTGCCTGTTTTACTCATGCCTTAGCTTACTCGGAAGTATTGAAATCATAAGCACAAGGCTGGAAGATGACCACTATGAGACTTGTTCCTCAGATACATATACTTAAATTAAATTCAGCCCAACAATATTTATTAAGGATCTATAATGTGCCAGAAACAATGCAAGACATCTGAGTTCCAAGCACAGAAGGTACTAGATCTTTGCCTATACAGGGTTCTTATTCTAGTGTAGTTCTTATAATCAAGGTATGTATTGACAGCTGTGGGAGTGCAGAGGGACTAAGTTTCCCAGAGAAGTCAGGGAGGGTTTTACAATGAAACTGACATTTGACCTTGATTTTGTTATTTCAATAGGGGATGATCACATGGAAAAAGAAAATTAAAGTTTAGCAAGTGCAAAAGCATAGACTCAAAGGACCAAGGCGGTTAGGAACAGGACAGGGAGTCAGGATTATGGCAGGAAATAGAGAGGGATGGAAATGGGGACAGATTGTAAGGGGTCATCTATGCCGTCCTAAGGAATTCTGACCTTATCCTATACATTTATAAGCAAGAGAATGACATAATTAAATGTACGTTTTAGAAAAAGCTATTTTGATGGCAAAATGGAAGTTTGAATGAAAAAATACTTAGAAATGAAAGTGAGAGTTTAGGACTTGGTGACCAATTAGAAAAAGAGAGCACGAGAAAAGAGAAATCAGGAGTCCCAGTTTTCTAGTTTAAGCAACTAACTTGATTGAATTAAAGGCGGGGAATATAGAAGCAGTTTTGTGTTCAGTTTTGACCATGTGGATTGTGCCTAGAGGTGGTTTCCAATATCTGACAGACATTAACTGCATGTAAGACAATGGCAGCTGTGCATCTAGAAATGTGTGAAGCTGTTGTTCTAATGGTTTTGATTTTGTTCTAAAGAAGCTTTATTTGCTGAGAATTCACAGGACTAGCATAGCACTCTCTACTTTCCTAAATGCCTGGCTCCTCAGATAGCCATGTTCAGTGCGTGATCCATTGTATGCTGTATGTCAGAGGCCACACTAGGGAGTGAGGGAGGGAGAGGAAGTAAAAAGTAGTCCCTGGCCTCCAGGAGCTTCCAGTGCAGAGAGAAGTGGGGGCAGCAGCCATAGGGCTGGAAGCAGAAAAGGAGGATGGGAGAGGCAGATGAACAATGGCCACATAAACAAATACGGTTATTAACTCGCAGACGTGACTGGGCCTTGACCCATTTGCAATTATTATGTAATTGTTGAAACAAGTCCAGCTAAATTATTTTAAAAATCTGCAAATGCCAATTCCATTTCATTTTTAATGACAAGCATCCCTAAGAGGGATGATTTTCAGAACAACGATTAAGGGAAAATATTTTTCCAGCAAGGTTTCTGCACAGGAAAAAATTCATTGCTTCCATCCCCACATCCGACACCCCACATTCCACATCCCTTGGTGTAAAAACATTTGTATTTAAATAATTTTAAATGTCATGCATTTATAATTAAAAGTAATTTTGTGCTTAGAGGAAAAGACATTACTGACTTTAAATCAATGAGAAAAACTAAATTTTCCTCAGAGGAAAATTTGGGGAGATTAAAAGGTACTTTAAATCAAGCTCATGTGATATAAGCTTGCGTATGGTCTCTGGTGACCGTTAACATAACAGCCCACCTCCTGTGGCAGGAGCACATAAGACATTCCAGCAAGAACCCTTCATTTCTCCCAAAGACTCCCTTTTTTCTTCTCCCCAAATGTTTTCTTTCCTTCCAAACTACACCCCTGAGCACTGGTTGCAGGATCCTTCTACAGAACAGCCCCTGGTGTTGCCTGCTCAGCATCCCTTTATAATACTACAAAGTTCAGAGGGACCAAGTTTTCCTAGCCTCTCTGAATCTCGCTTGTAAACTGGAAACCTGCCCCAGACAAGGCATTACATTCCTTTGACCATGGTGATGGGCTTACCAGGGCCTGGACTGGAAGATGAGTCAGTCAAACTTTCACCAAGAAGGACTGGGAGGGGTGGATTCCTGATGACTTCAGGGCACTCCTGATTCCACTCTGCCTGTGGTGCTGAACTTTGTGTCAACTTGCCCAGCCTATGGTGCCCAGTGGTTTGGTCAAGTACCCGTCTAGATGTTTATTATATATAAAGATACGTTTTTTAAATATATATTTATTTTTATTATTTATTTTTGAGAGAGAAAGAGAGAAAGAGAGAGAGAGAGAGAGAGAGAGAGAGAGAGAGAGAGA
>PVKE010003732.1:0-69894 GCA_004027555.1 Craseonycteris thonglongyai
CTCCTGACTTTCTTATAACCTTATTATGCAAGATCATTGCTAGACTGAGACCTGTAAGAGCTTGAGCCATCCATGCCTGTTCTTTATAATCCTGCCTTAGTGATCTCTTGACCTTTCATAGACACAAGCTTGGAGCATCTTGATGTATTACTTTTCAGTTATTATTTTGTAGTCTTAAATCTAGGCAAAAAGAAAAATCGTAACCCTCTTTCCTCCATCTCTGGTCACCTCACAGGCTCTGAAGAGGTATATGTTATCTGGCATCCAGATAGATTCATATCCAAATTTTATGTGGTTTGTGACTGATGAAATTGATATTAAAAAAAAAAACCAAAACTACTCAGAACTTCATTCAAATGAGTATTGGCCTGAGGGGTATTAAGGGTAAGGCTGGCAGGAAGAATCTATGTTGAGAAAGACAGTTGTCATGTGCCATATTCTGATGGGTTTTAAATAGGAAAGTCTTTCTTACATGGTTGTAGGAGTGCAATATCAGTTTAAGAGAAATACTCTGATGAGGTGATGAGGCCCCACAGACTAAAGCAGTGGGAATGAGTCTGAAAGTGTTTTCCTTGTTTATCAGCAGCCCCCAGTGCTGCAACATGGTGCCTGGCATAAAAGTTGCATACAGATATATAACCTTGTCATTTATTGAAGTCAGTAGATAGGAAGTGTCTAAATATAGTTTAATTTTGTTTTTATTATTTGGTGAATCCTGGGATTCATACATAACATAATCGATGTGTGTTACTCTGGTGTCTACAAATCTTATTAAGGGATTTTTTTGTCCCTGTATTAAATGTTCCTAAACTGTTATATTCTTTATATTTGGACACTTTTTTATTTTTCCTTTATATTTGTCAGTGATTGTCACTGTTGTGTGTTTTTTGTGTTCCTGTGTTCCCCAAGTTTCTGCTTTTAACACATTTGCTTCAGGGGAGTCAGATGCCGGAATGCTGGGTGGAAGTGAGGAAATTTCGTGGCAATTGGCTAAGTTACACTGGGTGCAGGAAAACCTATTACAACTTTTTAATGAACTGATATTTTTCAAAAAAATTTGAGGAAAGTGGTAGATTACTTTGCTGTTCAATTAATGTACTTTTCAATTTGCTAATTTATACTTTTTAACTTGTGATTATCAGTGGTTCTCAATACTTATATGAGTCATCTGAAGCAGATGTGTTAATATATTAAAAACTTATAAACAATCTGTAGTCAGATTGTTTGTTTGTTTGTTTTAAGAAAGGAAAAATAGTCCCCTGCAGAGCCTCTGTATTTTAGCTGCCTAGAACTATTTGTGGCTTCCTGGTCCATTGCCTTTTCAGTTTCGGTGGTTATATTATTGTGCTCCAAGTAGGTGGTTGGCCATCAGGATCACATTAGCTATAAAGAAGGGAACAGGATAAACAGCCACAGTATAGCAGAAATAGAGTATATTCCCTTCCTATTATATTTGGTAAGGAAATAGTAGGGGTTGAGGAGCTAGAAAGGGTAGGGATGGAGAGACTGGTTGTATTTTTCTAACACTGGCAGTAGAACTCTGAGGACATGGTAAAACACAAGCCTGGAAGTCTGTTGGTCAAAGTGACCCGGAATGTTGGAAATGAATACTGCCAATAATCAGCAGTCAGTGCAGTATATATTTGAGATCATAGTATGCTAGAGAGTGAACTTGGAATTTCTAGGTAACGCATTGTGATTGAGGTAACAAGCAGTGTCAGGAACTCGTTGAAACTCAGTTGGTATAGGCAGGCAAGGCAGTGGCTATTTAAACAAATGTGAACAACCAGATTCTACTAGGATGTAGTAGCTTAATTAAAAACATTATATGCTTATTAATAAGAGACAGGCAACTTAAAAATCTAGCATTTATATAAATAATGGACTCTTAAAAGTATAATAAAACGTTGTTTGGTTGGTCTTTTATGGTCTGTCATATATATTCTGTAATGGATTGGCTCTCATTTTATGTCTATCATGAATTTCCATGCTAATAGGAAACACAATTTAGTGAAATATAACTCACCCCACATATAAGTGAATGTTATTGGAACTGTTTTAGTATAAATATTAGTATTAGTACTTTAAAAGCATATGTAAGCAGTAGCACTTTCAACCAGCCACATTTGAAACTGCAAAAGGAAGCCTGAACTTAAATTTAAACCAATTTCTGTATTTAATTATCCCTACAATCTTACTGGCCAAATACACTTAGGAAATTCCAGTTATTGGAGAGTGAACGAATAAGTTTTTTACTCTGGATGCCTTTTGAAATGTATCTTAAATGAGTAGAATCTACAACTTCTTATTTATAGTTGTACCAGTATGCAACAAACAAAGGAAAATTGCACTGCCTCTTTGTAAACTTACCTTTATTTTCTTTTCTTTATAGGTTAGCACTCAGGAGTCAAATAGGAAAGGAGGATGTGCCACTGCCTAGTTTTAGGGAAAGGGAATAGTTAAGACAAATGCTTGAGATTTAAGAAGCATAATGTCCTCAGAGTTGCAAGTTGTTAATGGGTATGGGAGATAGTAGAAAACCATGGAGAGGAAGTCAAGCCTCATGCACATCATGAAGGCTGTAACATACCATGTGTTTTTTCCCCTTACGAATTGAATAAGTGAGAAGGGAAGAAAACTGTTGGATACAGTCTACATAAGCTGTGCTGAAGACGTTAATTGAGACAGTGACAGTGGGCATGGATACATGGGAAGGGTTGTAGGTGTGGTATTTAGAGGTAGAATTTGAAGGACTCTTTGATAGATTTGAATCTATCAGAGAAGGATAATCTGGTATAACTCCTTTTAGTTGGGCAGTAGCTGTAGTGTCCTTGGTTCCTATTGAATACTTGATGCATGTTTCTAGTAGGTTATAATTGACTTACAAGTGGGATCTTATATGGAAGAATAGAATTTTAAGTTAAACATCATTGTTAGCGCTAAAACATTTGGCTTTTGAATAATTAATACTCTCAATTATTATATAGTGTGATGGCTCCAGGTGAACTTACATAAATACAGGGTGAAATACTACTTTTGAAAGTACATGGGGGTTGCAGAACATATCAAATTACTTTAAGAGTCAGGCAGGTACTTTAATGAATAAAGCAGCTAGACTTAAAAGAGCTAGGAATGGTGTGAACTCTGAAATTTGCATGCCCTAGCTAAAGGATTCAGATTAAAAGGACATATCCACCCAAACTACTAGTTTTCTACCTTTTATATAAACAGAATGTCTGGAATAAGCATTCAAATGGTTTGACACATCAAACTCTTAATATAATTAATTGACTTACTAAGCTGAATTTATTAAGTCCCATAGTTGTACAGTAAATGAAAGTGCATTTAATACATTAAAAGTGAAGATGAGGGGAAGCCGGGATGGCTCAGTGGGTTAAGCGCTCACTTTGCAGCGCTGGGGACCGAGGATGGAATCCCGGCCCGACCCTTGCGGACCCATGTGCTGAACTGGGGAGTTCCCCCAGTTCAGTTCTCTGTCTCTGTATCTATCTCTCTCTCTCTCTGTCTATCTCTGTCAAAAAAAAAAAAATTGGAGATGATTAGCAAACCTTGCTTAGCAGAGGTAAAGTAAAGATGCTTTGTAAGTTTTTCTAAAACACATCTATCTCAAGTATTTACAAGAAATAGCTCTGTAAATTTACTGTACCTGAGGCCCTAAATCTTAATCTTAAACATATTTGGTATTTTCATGATCCTGCTCCTGTAGTCTATTCATTCATTATATGCAGAGGATTTCCTTTAACATTTTCTTTGTGATTTAGGAAGTAGAAAAGGAAAGGGAATAGGAATGTTCTCTCAATGTGAGGAGTAAGATATAATTTTTTTCTGTTTCTTATTCTTAGATGGGAATGATGAACAGCCCTAATCCTTATGGTTCACCATACACTCAGAATTCTGGACAGCAGATTGGAGCCAGTGGCCTTGGTCTCCAGATTCAGACAAAGTCTGTATTACCAAATAGCTTATCTCCATTTGCAATGGACAAAAAGACAGTTCCTGGTGGAGGAATGCCTAACATGGTGGGTAGTAATTGATCTACAAATTTGTCTTCTAACTGACATTTTAACAAAAGAATTATGTTAAACTTCCATGCCTTCTGTTAGGTACACCAGGGTGTAATAGATGGCCTCTGTTTGAGGAGAGTTGTACCCTCCTTCCATGTCACATGAAATTTTGTCACTTGTGTTATTGATCCAAATAGGAAAAGTATAGGGTTGCTATAATGAAAGCTTTGGGGGTCTGCCATGTTATGCAGCTTCTGCTTATGGGATGTCTGCTTGTGGTCATGTCTGTAGGATAGGAAGGTGGAACCTTTGTTTTAGGGAATCACTGTGGCAAAGGATTCCAATTCCTAATGCACATATTTGTTGATTGGAATATGACACCACTACACAAAAGGTACTGTCCTCTCAAAGTTAATTGTTTTACACAATGATTTTTGTTATGGGAAAAATCTCCAAAACTTCTAACATCGCTATTTTCTAAAGTAAAAGTATTTCTAGCGATATATGAGTCAAGTAGTCCATGTTCGTTTTTGGAAAAAGTTGTCCTATGGGAATCTTGGTTCTCTTTTCAGGTGTTTAAATTTATTGCTTTGTGTCATATACAGTATTCTTTGAACACCTATTTTTCATATTCTGGGAAGTGAAGCAGTGGAGATACAAAAATAAATAAAGCATGGCATCCATGTCCCCAGAAATATTTGCTTTTTTATTGAGAAAAACAGATTTCTAGTTTACAAAAGTTAATTTTTCACTTATTTAATAGGCCTTGCCTTTCAAGAAGTTCCTCATTGTTATTTAAAACCTTACTTGGACATGCTGTTCCTTACAGATTTCTTGCTTTTCCTCTCCCGCTGGAGTTGACTATGTCCTCTTTTTTTTTTTTTTTTTTGCTCTCTATACATTCTTTGCTTATATCACTTGGAAATGTGGTAATTTGTTTTCTTATTAAATTGAACTTCTTGATGGTAGTACCATCATTTCTTTATCTTGGAATCTCCTATGTCAAAAAAAATGGACCCTGGCTTATGGTAGACCATCCTTAAAGGTTGTAATTGAAAATACCCAGGTCCATATTTTTTACAACAGTAGCACGCTGTGACACCTAGCATTAAGTGTATCTTTATTGGTTTTTCCCTTAGGGCCAACAGCAGCCCCCCCAGGTCCAGCAGCCAGGCCTTGTGACTCCAGTAGCCCAAGGGATGGGTTCAGGAGCACACACAGCTGATCCAGAGAAGCGCAAACTCATCCAGCAGCAGCTTGTTCTCCTTTTGCATGCTCACAAGTGCCAGCGCCGGGAGCAGGCTAACGGGGAAGTGAGGCAGTGCAACCTTCCCCACTGTCGCACAATGAAGAATGTCCTCAACCACATGACACACTGCCAGTCAGGCAAGTCCTGCCAAGGTGAGTGAGATCAAAGGGTTCTTGTGCTCTACATTGATATGTACATCAGAGAGAGGAGAGAAAAATGTGAACAACTCTATTTTGAGGCTCCTTTGCTCATAATTAATGTTTTACTCATATTAGGATATTATAAAATCCAATATCATTTTGTGAGTATCTAGGGATGTGGTAGGAGGAGGAAGTTAAGGACTTCCTTTTTTGTGGTGATCCTTTCTGATTTTGATTTGCCCTAGCACAGCATGCTTTGAATATTATCCAGGGCTTGCTAACTATAGTGTAGGCCTGTGGTTCCCAAGCATTTTCCATTTGTGTACCCCTTTTAAACCTATTTTTATAAATTGTACCCCTTGTTTTTAAAACAGCTGCTTTTTTTTTTTTTTTAGAGTTATTGTTTTGAGAGAAAGTGAGAAAGAAGAAGGGAGGGTCCAGAAGTTGTACATTATTGTGACATGGTTTCATTCCATACAGTTGTATGTGGGACTGCATGGGTGGGAACTGAACCGGGTGCCTAGCATGGGAGGCAAGAACCTTCACTGCCAAGCCATGCAGATGGTTATTAGTTGTGCTTGAGTTCAGCATATGGGTTTGCACAGGCCAGGAATTGAATCCTGGCCTTTGTGGTTGCGAGACAAGCACTCAACCACTGAGCTATCCCAGCATCCCTTTAATAGCTGTTTTATAAAACTAACACTTTTGTTCAATGCCTATCTTAATGTAAAATAGTGGAAATGAAGTAATAAGTTAGGAAAGAAAAATTACTACAATAAAAGTATAGACCACAGATTTAATTTTATAATATTTATAACACAGTTAAATATTGTTACTGATGATATTTCACATAGCCTGAACGGCCCAGCATGTACCCCTGGAGATAGGTATACCACCGCTTGCAAACAGATGGCGTAAGCCAATACTGAAAGAGTGTTACCCAACTTAATACAATTTGTATATTTATGGAGTCATTAGAAACCCATTTTTATAAAATAAAGTAGATTGCACTTGATGAAAAATATGGGCTCTGGAGCCAGACTGCCTGAGTTTGAATCTCACTTTGGCTACTCTGTGACTTTGTGCAAATTACCCACTTTTTGCTCTCATTTCTCAACTATAAAATGTGAGTACTAATAGCTAACTTTAGGACTGTTAAGATATTTCAAGAGTTCCATAAGTTAGTTGATTTTAATGTAAAAATATAACCTGCATTTGAAAAAAAACTCATTTTTCTTTTTAGTGGCACACTGTGCATCTTCTCGACAAATCATTTCACACTGGAAGAATTGTACAAGGCATGATTGTCCTGTGTGTCTCCCCCTTAAAAATGCTGGGGATAAGCGAAATCAACAGTGTAAGTGATTACATATTTTGAAGCTTTTATACCAAAAGCATTCTTATACTCTCACCAGTACAGTTTGGTGGGGTTTAGAGTACTTGATTATGTGAAGTTCCAATGACAGCCCTAGGTGTCACCAACCCCAGTAACTTCATATTAATGAGGTTAGAATTGAACTGCTCATTACACTAAAATAAGATCCAGAAACTTACCGATAGTCATTCTTTGTAAAAAAAAATGATAGGTGAATTTATGCTCCATTTTCAAATTTGTGAAAACTTAAAAGATCATTGCTTTGACATTAGGCAAGTTACTTTTCTATACATGTGATCTAAATATTTAGATAATTTGGAAATATTTAAAAAGGAAAAAAAAATGGACATTATTTTTAGAAGCCTGGGATGATGAGGAGCTTTTCTTAGAGAAAAGACAAGTCAAAAATAGAAAGATTTAAGTGCAGCTACCAGACCTCCACTCTAGAAACAAAACATTAAGCATTTAGAATAGAAAAAAAATTGGAAATACCTATATAGCATGTGAAAAAGGAATTAGGTTTTATAAATTAATGAATAAATTATAAATAGCCTAGTAGAAGACTAAGACTAACAGACAATTCACTAGAGGGAGGAAATAGCATTAAATTTACTATTAAGAAATATAAAGTAAGGTACTATTATTTCTGTCCTACCACATTGGCAGAAATGATGCTACCTGATGTTAACGTTTGTATGGCTCTGAAGTATTCAGACACTGTTGGTGAGAACGTTGATGCAGCCTGCAGGAAGACTTTTGGGTTTTATGGATCAAAAGCCTGTTCATGCTAGTGATCTCCCCTGACCATTCAGTTCTGTCTCTAGAAATGTTTTCAAGGAAATACTGGAGGAAAAGATGCATGCATTGAGATGTTTCACAAAATAATTTTGTGGGTTTTTAAAATTCAAACATGTTAGTCTTTTTTCTTGCCACCTTTAATGTTGTAATACCATTTCTTTTGTCTTCTCTAGCAATTCTGACTGGAGCCCCAGTTGGACTTGGAAATACAAGCTCTCTAGGGGTGGGTCAGCAGTCTACTCCCAGCCTAAGCACTGTTAGTCAGATTGATCCCAGCTCAATAGAAAGAGCCTATGCAGCTCTTGGACTACCTTATCAAGTAAATCAAATGCCAACACAGCCCCAGGTACAAGCAAAGAACCAACAGAACCAGCAATCCGGGCAGTCTCCCCAAGGCATGCGGTCCATGAGCAACATGAGTAAGTCTGTGTCCTCTTAGTGTGACAGATGTGATATATTGGTTGTGTGTGTAGATGTCATATAACATCCAGGATTAATTCCTTAGATTATTTTCATTTCTGTGTGTATGTATCTATCTCTTATCTTCCCCCCACTCTTAATTTTTTTTCACATGATTAGTTTTTAGAATTTTTAAAAAGATTATGGTGTAAAAGTCTTTGTAGTCCTTGTACCATAGGCAACTGCTACTGGGTTATAGCCTTCTGAATCATTTTATGCATATGTGTTACTCTTTGACAAACTGTTTCTTTAATATACAATGTGTACATCTTTACTTTCCATACTTGATATATCCTCTTTAATGGTTATATAGTACTTTGCTGTAGAAAACAGTCTGACAAATGGACAGTGGTTTATAGCCTTTGGCGAGGTGGAGAGGACTGTTTTAAACTACACAAAGAAATTGTGTTTTGGCTAGAAGTATTCTTTCGGTTTGAAATGTGTACAAATGAATGTGGTTTTTTATTTTGGGACACTTCAGGTCAGACCTGATCCTGGTAGCCTAAATTCATAAACTCTTGTTTATGAATTTTTTATATTATTGGTGAACAAAAACATTTTACTTGAATTTATTTCCATTTACTCAGCAACCTAAAATGTTTATCTTTTATGTCTTTACAACTGTTAAGGCTGTTGGGTCTCATCCATATTATTTTAAAACCTGAAGTATTCTTTTTTTTTTTAACATGAAACATGTTTTATTTATTTATTTATTTATTTATTTTATTTATTTATTTTTGAGAGAGAGAGAGATACAGAGACACAGACAGAGAGAGAACTGAACTGGGGGAGCTCCCGGCCCAGCACATGGCTCCGCACGGGCTGGGGCCGGGACTCAATCCCGGGTCCCCAGCGCTGCAAATGAGCGCTCAACCCACCGAGCCATCCCAGCTTCCCCGAAAACCTGAAGTATTCTTAGGGGCCCTGCCAAGAGGATAGATTGGATATATAATTAGAAAACAGAGAGGGAAACTTTGTCAAGAAATTTGAGCCATAAAAACAGCTGTGTCTTCCCTGAGAACAATTTAAAATAATTCTGGGTTTTTCCTTCATAATCATGCAAGTAGTAGTATTTTGGTGACTTATTTTTCTTTGTGTGGATACTTTTTTTTTCTTTTAAATTTTAATTTTGAGTTTTCAAACTTACCTAAACCTTGTAATAGTTTAATGAAGACCCTGTACATTATATATATTTCCTTTACCTAGATTTACTGATTTCAACTTTTTGCCTCATAGGCTTTGTAGAAACATATGGGTGGTCTTGAGATACTCTGCACTTAACTGCCAATTATTTTTTTTAATTGTTTTTGACAGAAACAGAAAGAAGGGGGAGGCCCAGAGCAGTTTCCATAGTTGTACATCACCAGTTTTCAACATGGTTTTGTTCCATACAGGTGGGCGGGGGGCCGTGCAGGGCAGGAACATTCGGAGGCAAGCCCCCTTGAGCCAGGGGCCAAATGGGTGTGTGTGTGTGTGTGTGTGTGTGTGTGTGTGTACACACCAAACTAGGGGGCCTCCCACATGAGCAGCACACCTCAGTTCAGCATATGGGTCGGTGATTCGATTGTGTGTGTGTGTGTGTGTGTGTGTGTGTGTGTGTACGTACACCAAACCAAGTGGCCTCCCACATGAGCAGCACACCTCAGTTCAGCATATGGGTCGGTGATTCCCCAATACCAGTAATTTTTTATTTACTACATTATTGTATTCTCAAGTGAACGCTCCACTCTTAGGTCTTAAATATTAACCTCTGCAAGTATAGCCCTTATCAAGTTAAGATTTAGCCATTACTTGAAATCAGTGCGAAAATTAGAAGGACCTGGGGACTAAGTGTTTTTACTGTGTTTTCATGTGCCATTAAGCAAATTAATATATAAGTTTAATCAATTTTTCTTTTATATCATTATATATTGCCAACAATAAAACAAATTTATGTTAAGGGTACATAACTTTTCTAAAGGGAGTATTTACACATGCAGTATTTACAATGACAAATGCAGAATTATAGACAAAACAACTTTGTTCAAAAAGACCACTTACAGCAACTGTATTTCAGAGATGGCCTGATGCTGTCACAGAACTAAAGTTACGCCACAGAAGTGAAGTTCTGCCACAGAAGCGAAATTCTGCCTAAGCATTTAAGAAACACAATGCAAGAAGGCAGTATCATTTTTCTTTCTTAAACATGTTTACAGGTCTAGCTAATTATCTGCACTTGAGTGGGAAGGTTTTTTTCTTGTTTTTAACTAAAATACAGAGGCATATTTATAGAATTGTGTATCAAATAAGTTTTGTTTAACCACATGAAAATCTGGGTTAGTGTGAATATTGCTGTTGGGTTTTTATTTTAAAGAAACAAGTATATTCATTAAAATTGCTAATTGAAGAATATGTGCACATAGAGCTATTAAAACCAGTTTAAGGGAGTATTCAATTAAAAATGCTTAACCCAAACAAACTGCCCTTCATTCCCCTCCCTAGGGATCATAATACTTGTTTCTTTTGTCCTTACATAAATTATGCTTATGAAAGCATGTGCCTGTGTATAATTCAGTTTTCTAAACTGTTGGTTCTAGGTTTGTTTTGTTTTTCTTTTTAAGATTTACTGTTTTTGAGAGAAGGTGAGAGAGAAGGGGGAAGGACCGCAGAGCAGTCTCCATGGCTGCACATCATTAGTTGTGACACAGTTCCGTTCCACACAGGTGGATGTGGGGCTGCACAGGGTGGGAACCAAACCAGGGGCCTCCCACATGGGAGGCAAGAACCTTCACCATCACAGTTCAGCATATGGGTGTTCAGAGGCCGGGGCCAAGACTTGATCCCCAGACCTCACAGTTGCAAGGCAAGCGCACTTAATCTGTTGAGCTATCCTGACATCCCCTGGTTCTAGTTTTTTGCTCCTTTTTAACATCATTGTACTAAACTTATATGTGGCAATGTATCTGTAAGGCAAAATATCAGAAGTAGAATTCTTAAGTCAGAGAGTAGAATTTCTGTTATTTGTCAGTTGCTAAACAGCCCTCCCAAGAGTGTATCAGTCTATACACCTATGAGTTTTCATTGAAAATACTTCTTTCCCCAAACTCTTCTCAACACTTGGTTTTCTCAAACTTTAAAATTTTCACAATTTCCTACATAAAAAAATACATAGCACAAGTTTTACTCCTAAGTGCAGTTGATATATTTGCATTTTTTTAACCATTGTATTTCTTTTTGTGTAAATTGACTTCTTTTTCTATTGGATTATTTATCTTTTTCTTATTGGTTTGTACGGGTACTTTATATAATAGCCTTTATATTTGCATTGTTATAATGCTAATAATTATTTTTTCCTCACTTGTCATTTGTCTCTTGACTCTGTTTATGTTGATTATTTTATTTATTTCTCAAATTCCTAAATGTTGTCCTTATAATGGCTTCTGAGTTTTGGCTCTTGAAAGGATAAAAATTTATTGTGATATTTTCTAATACTTTTATAACTTTTCCTTTTTTTTTTTTATGGTATTTAAAATATTCTTTCTTGTTTCATGTTTTGACCTAGATCCTGGTCCTATGGGAGTAAATGGAGGTGTAGGGGTTCAAGCATCGAATCTTCTTTCTGATTCTATGTTGCATTCAGCCATAAATTCTCAAAAGTAAGTTTTATCTTGTTTTATGCTTTGTGTTGTGTTTCAAACACTTGTTAAAATTTCTTAAGAGTTTTTTTAGTTTCTTTGATTTGAAGATATCTTTTATGAATGAAGACTAATACAATATTTGAGTCTATACTTTATTTAGGCTTTCTAAATATAACCTGTTTGAAATTAATATCAATTATCTGGGGTAACATACACTTTCCTAAAGACAGTATGAAGGTGCAAGTATGCAACTACTTAAAAAATGATTTTGCTCTATCCCAGTGTTATTAGTCCATTGCCCAAAAGATTCCCTGGGATACACTGTGTAGAAGTTACAACGTAGTCTTATAACACAAGACTTAGTCTTCTAAACCCAAGTCTTCACCCTCCCCTCCACACAATGAAATGTTGTGGGTTAACACTTTCCCTCACACAAGCACAAACTTATACACTATTTCTCCCCAGACTTTGTTATGTAAATGGACTGTTTATTGGACTCATTGCAGCTATCACTGTCAGTTCTACTTAAGTGAGATCATCTTGCTCGTACCCTCTTCGCTAAGACTGTTTCATAACTCCTTTTTTTAAAGCACATTGATGAGTGAAAATGCCAGTGTGGCCTCCCTGGGTCCTATGCCAACGGCAGCTCAACCATCCAGCACTGGAATTCGAAAACAATGGCATGAAGATATTACTCAGGATCTTCGAAATCATCTTGTTCACAAACTGTAAGATTATAGACATGTCTTATTCATAAAGAGTGACCATGTCAAGATACTTCCAACCAACTAGGCACTTAACTACAAAAGGAATATTACTGATTTTTCAATGGCCTGGCTGTTGCTAATGACACTTCTGCTTGTGTGGCTTTTTTGCTTCTATTCTCTGCTTCTCAATTTTCTCGTCATAATTTGTTAAGAGTCTTTCACCTTTAACATTATGTGAACTGTTTTGCCTGGTGACAGTAATATGTTTGTTAAAAATTACTCATTTTAGTGTCACTGCCTTTACAAAACTTCTATTTAAAAAAGAACTAGATCTCATCTCATTACAGTATGGCAGTAGCAACAATGTTTTCTGTTAATCCTTGTGAAAGTTTTTCTTATGTTGACAAATTGAATCTGGTAGCATGGTCTTCTGGTCCTCCAAATATGTGCATATCAGTAGTTTGTGAAATAGTTTGCACTGTTTGTTGAGAAGCCAATATATGCCAGGCACTCTTCCTCACAAACGTTGTCTTATTTAAAGAGTTCTTACCCAAATGTAGAAGAGAAAGGCGGGAATGCCAGGATGGCTCAGTGGGTTGAGTGCTCATCTTGCAGCCACATCTGAGGACCTTATCCCAGCCCCAGCCCGTGTGGACCGTATGCTGAATTAGGGTGTGCCCCCAGTTTGGTCCATCAAAGTGAGCTTCCCAGGAGGGAGGCCCTAGTTCAGCTCCTGCACCAGGCAGTGCTTCCCCATGTAGGACGCCCTCAGTTTGTGGGGGCTTACCTTCCATGTGGGAGGCCCCAACCAGGTTCCTGCCCTATGCAGACCCACACCCACCTGTGGAGTAATACTGTATCAGAAAACTAATGTGCTCTGGTCCCTCCTCCCCCTTATCTCTGTCTCTCTCTCAAAAAAAAGGAGGGAGGGGGTGCAGCGTAAATAGAATAAGGAACATGAGTACTCAGTATCATAACGATGGAGAGCTCAGACCCCACTTGATTAGAGCTTACACTTCAGACAATATACAGCATTCTTTTTTCTTTTTTTTTTAAGATTTATTGTTTTTAGAGAAGGTGAGGGACAGAGAGAAGTAGGAAGGGCCCAGAGCAGTCTCCACAGCTGCACACTACTATCTGTGACATAGCCTCACTCCACACAGGTGAATATGGGGCTGCGCAGGGTGGGAACTGAACCAGGGGCCCTCCCGCATGGGAGGCAGGAGAACCTTTGCCTCCATCCCAGCGGTTACCAGCTACAGCACAACTTAGCACACGGGTTTGTATAGGACGGGGCTGGGATTCTATCCCTGGACCTTGCTTTTGCAAGGCAAGCGCACAACCTGCTGAGCTCTCCTGGCATCCCCATGCAGTATTTTTATTCTTGGAGAAAGCAACCTTTTTGGATTCTTCAATGAATAGAGAGGTCTCATTCATTCCATCCATATTTTTTATTGTGGCTTATGTTTTATCTGCTTAATTTATTTTTGTATATTAGCCAGTTATATCTGAGTTTCTTCTAGGAATTCTAAAATGATAGCACTAGAAATGGAATTTGACAACAAGGAGAAAACTTCCAGATTTTAATAAAATGAGTTAATAAGGAATAAAGAAAACACTTAAATTGTGTGATACAAATTATATAGGGACTTTTATTTAATGAACAGAGATAGTTATTTGAGATTGAGCATTTAATCTGATGTTAAAAGCTTATTATATGCTTGTCTTTTTTTTTTTCTTTTTAATCAACTTAAGTATTCTTCTAAACTTCCATTTATTTCTTTCCCATCTGGTGGTTTTGAGTACTGTACAAATGAACATGAGATGTCCATGTGATAAAATTAGTGGCTGGAAATAAGATTTGTCAATCGTTCAGAACACTACTACCAAGCATTGTGTAGGGAATGGCTAGAAAGCAAAAGATAAGTTGATTGAAGTTAGCAGAATTATTATGAATTTCAGCCTCCTCCACTTCAAGTTTTTGATCTTTTAAGATTTCATACTGATTATGTTTTATTTTATTAAGCTGAAGAAATTTAGGAGAGTAAAAGGATCTGTTGCAACTTAATACTATAACAAAGGTTAAGTTTTCTCACTTTTGTTATGTAAATTACACCATATGTGGGGGTTTTTTTTGTTTTGTTGTTTTGTTTTGTTTTTGCTCCACAGAGTTAGGGGAGCAATGAGGGGGGTAGCATTGTTTCTTATATTCTGATCAAGAAAACCTTTTGTTTACCACAAGGACACAGTTTCATTTTGGTCAGTATTTTATATTTGAGCACATCCCACCCCCTAATTTTTTAATTTAATGTGTACATTGTACAAAAATGAGAAAATATTGATCAGGAAAAAGTTTGAAGTATCATACATTTCTGTGATGAGATCGAAAGGCTAACGTGATGTAACAGTGGTAGGATTTTCTAATTCTTAGAGTTCAAGCCATATTTCCTACTCCGGATCCTGCTGCTTTAAAAGACAGACGGATGGAAAACCTAGTTGCATATGCCCGGAAAGTGGAAGGGGACATGTATGAATCTGCAAATAATCGAGTGAGCACCAGTTTTTTTTTATATGAAGCTTTTTCTATGTAACGTCAGAAATGGACCTGTTCTGGTAGCTTATTTTATTCTTTCTAACATGTATTTCAGAAGATATCCTTTAGCTATCCTGTCTTAGTCTCACTGTGCACCGTCAAGGTAACAAAGTAATTTTCTTAAAGTGTATGTCATCAAGAATCTTACATTTTTCCTTTTAATAATACAGTGCACTCATGTGTTACTTTATCTGGGTTGTCCTTCTGTCAACTTAAGAAAGTGGTTGAGCTGTTTCTAGCGCTGTTCTATTTTCACTAGAATATGGTGAATCAGCTGCTTAGTATTTTCATCTCATGTAGTATTGCAGTTTTTCTACATCAGTTGAACTTTCTTTCCTAAACTGTCATGTCTTCCAAGTATAGCATATTCTTTCCATGTGCTATAAATTATCAATACATATTTTGTAAACTTACTTGGAGAGGTCATGCTTTACTATGTGTTAATGGGCTCATAATAATGTTGCTTTTCACATGGTCATTCCCTAACTAGCTCATACTTGGAATGATTTAAGAAAGTAGATTAGATTCTTCCCCCTTTTAGTTTCTGTCTACCTCTTTAACTAAAACTAATATCTGTTCTTAGATGTTTGTTTGTTTTGGTTACATGATGGTAGTTTCTTTTTCTTTATTTCCAAAATTCAAAAAGGCGGAATACTACCACCTGCTAGCAGAGAAGATCTATAAAATCCAGAAAGAATTAGAAGAAAAACGAAGGACTAGATTACAAAAACAAAACATGCTACCAAATGCAGCAGGCATGGTGCCAGTGTCCATGAATCCAGGGCCTAACCTGGGGCAGCCACAACCAGGAATGACTTCTAGTAAGTGCATTTTGTTATAGTTATTTTGGGGGTAAATGAGTAATAAAATGATTTCTCCCTAAAGTCATTAATTTGCACTTAACTTGTGCAACTGTTTTGGAGTTTTCAAATGATTTTTTTGCCTTTGCAACGAAAATAACTTATCCTGTAGTAAAAACATCTGAACATTGTATTTAACATTTTTGGACATGGTACTTATCTTGATAATCTGCCATCGATTTCATAGCTCAAGATACTCTTCTCTCATAGTGGTACCTAGAAAATATTAGCCCACTGGTTTTCACTGACTTGCACATGGTAGGCAGCCAGTAGAGCAGGTTCAAAGGCCCCATCAACTTTCATTTTATTCCTAAACACACAATGTCATGTTACTGACATTGACACATTATTTTCAAAGGCTAAGAACTCTTTTTTAGAAATACCACTTAAAATTTATCTTGGGGAAGCCGGGATGGCTCAGTGGGTTAAGCGCTCATTTTGCAGCGCCAGGGACCGGGGATCAAATCCCGGCCTCTGCCCGTGCGGACCCATATGCTGAACTGGGAGCTCCCCCAGTTCAGTTCTCTCTCTCTATCTCTCTCTCTTTGTCAAAAATAAATAAATAAATAAATAATTTTTTTTTTTTTTTAATTTATCTTGACACTTTCAGTGTTCTCGTTATAGCAGCCTTCTTGACTTACTTCAATTAACCAGATAGCCAAGATAATCATGCATTTCCTTATTCATTGACTCATTAGTATGTTCCAAGCAGTAAAATGTGGAGTTAGGTATACAACAATGAGAAGGAATATAGGCTATTTAAATAATGTGGGGTAAGGCCACGATAGGGAAAAACCTGTATTTCTTGAGTCAGTGAAAGCTGACTACCTACCTATAGGTAATGCCAACTGAGCCAACAGGTACCAAGTTTTAAGCCATTAGTGGATTATAGGTGGACTGAAAAATTCACCCCTCTCTTGCCTTGAAATAGTAACATGGAGGAGCACTGTTGGTTGCCACTGGTCTTTAACAGCCTCATCTGTTACCTGCCATATGCTAGATGTGTTTTACCATTGGGCCATGATGTGAATAGAATTGAGAATGGCAGCAGCATTTCTGGCAGAGGTAATAGCATATGGAGGGAGGCCCACTGGTAAAGGAAAAGGCAGTTATTTTTTGAGTAGGTAGAACATGTTCAGAAACAAAGTCAAGATTACAGTTAAGACTGCTTCAGTGCTGGTTTAAATTAGGGCATTAACTAAGGTATAGAGACAAGTGGACAAATTTGAGATTCTTGGGTGCGGTAGAATTTACTTGAATTGTTTAGAAATTTGAGGCAAGTTTAAGGTATCATAAACTAAATTATAGTCTTAGAGTAAAAACAGTATGGTAAGGTGTACATAGAAATAAATATTAGTATACCGGTAAGTTAATAGCCAGCAATAAGTGTCTGTTGAATTTTAGCTTATATGAAATCTGACATTTTGTAAAATGAGATTCCTATCTTACCCCGTACACAGAAATTAATAGTAGAAGAATCAAAAGTTTTAAACTTTAAACAAAACACTGAAGGTATTATTACATAGAATATTGAAGAAAATATGAAATGAAGTGAGAAAGGTCTGTAAACTAGATACTACCTGGAAGCTTTAAAGAAGAAAAACAAGATATCATAACCACAATTAATAGATAAACCACAGAAAATATTTTCAATATTAAAGGTATTAATTTCCTTAATTATGTAACTTAAGGAGGGATGGGAAAGATGTAATATTTGGGAAGAAAAATTGGAAAAGGAATTGAAGGAATAAGTAAAATCAGTACAGACTTTTTGGGGTCTCTAATGATAAAAATGGGTGTTAGTGACAATGTGATGGAAATATGCTGTTGGAGAGAGCTTAAATTTATTTGTTCATTTCCTTAAATCCAATTTGTCCATTTCTAGAAATTTAATTCTAAGCAATAATGGTATGATTGCACATAAATTGTGACAGTAGCATAATATAATACTATTGAAACATCAGAAACATCCTAAAAGTGGTCTGGAATTGTATTGCTGAAGTAACTGCAGCTATACATGAGAATATTTTAATTGAGACATCCTGCAGCATTCCCTTTTATGCCCAGGCATTTGGGAGACTGAACCAAGGTTTAACCAAGAATGATAGATTTGACTAGGTAAAAAGCCTGAAATGTGTCTTAAGGGAGAAACAAGTTTAATAAGATAGACAAACATATATACACCCCCAGGTCCCAGGTTCATTGTACCGTTATTTACAATAGCCAAAATATGTTCCATCAGTGGATGAATGAATAAAGAAAATGTGATTATATATATACACGTTTTGAGATGCTATTTGGCTATAAAAATAGAATTAATATCCTGCCATTTGCAACAATGTGGATTGACCTTGAGAGAACATTATGCTAAGTGAAATAAGTCAGACAGAGAAAGACAAATAGCATGTGATCTCACTTTTTTTTAAAAAGAGCTCATAGATACAGAGAACAAAGTGGTGTTTGCTGGGGGTGCCAAAATGGGTGAAGGGACAAAGGGGTACAAATTTGCATTTGTAAACCAAGTTGGTCCCGGGGATATAATAATGTATTACAGCACCCTGACTGTAGTTAATACTGTGTTGCACGGTGCAATACAAAGTTGCTGAAAGTATATCTTAAACGTTCTCTACACAAAAATAATTGTAATTCTATATTGTGACTAGTATTAACTAGACTTGCTGTGATCATGTCACAATATATACAAATACCAAATCATTGTCACACACCTGAAACTGAGAAAAGTGGACAGTAGTTTTCACACTCAATGACTTATATGATATATTAAGTTTGGTGTGAATTTCTAATTTTCATATTTGCATTAAGAAAATGGTTATGGGTAAGGAGGGATTATGGAAGACTTGAACTTTCTCATTTTTGTATTTCTGTAAAGTTTGATTTTTTTTTGCAAAATATAATAATTCATTATATAATCAAAGAGTGGCTATGGTATAGGGCTGTATATTAGCCTAGAAAAGTGTTCATATGTGAGTATAAGCAACATAACGTTAAGGCAGAAAAAGATAAACCTAGTAATTAGATTGAATAAGAAGCTGATTCTGAAAAAGATAAATCTAATTATTCTAAATTTATTTTGTTTTAGAAACGGTAAGAGACAGAGAGAAGTGGGGAGGACCCAGAGCAGTCTTCATAGTTATACATCATTAGTTGTGACATAGTTTCATTCCACACAGTTGGATGCGGGGCCACGCAGGCAGAAACCAAACAGGGCCTCCCATATGGGAGGCAAGAACCTTCACCACCGTCCCGGCAGTCACCACTTGCATATGGGTTTGCATGGGCTGGGATTCAATCCTTGGACCTCATGATTGGAAGGCAAGCTCTCAACCTGCTGAGCTATCCCAGCATCCCAAGATAAACCTAATTAATTACATTGAATAAGGAGCTGACTCAGTCTTACTGCACATATAAATTCTTTAAGAAAAAGTTGGGAAAGCTGGGATGGCTCAGTGGGTTAAGCGCTCACTTTGAAGCCCTGGGGACCGAGGATCGAATCCCGGCCCTGGCCCATGCGGACCCACATGCTGAACTGGGGTGCGCCCCCAGTTCAGTCCTTGCCGGTGCAGCCCCATGCCCACCTGTGGAGTGAAACATATGGAAAACTAATGTCGACTGTGGAGGCTGCTCTGGGCCCTCCCCCTTCTCTCTGTCTCTCTCTGTCAAAAATCAATAAAATAAATCTTTTAAAAAAAAAAGAAAAAGTTGATGACAGACAAGTGTGTGTGTATGTCCTGATGTTGTCATCATCGTCACACTAGCATATTCCCAGAAAGCAGTTCTGGGAAAAAAAATCACTAATCTGTTAACATTGGTTTCTTGGGGGAGTGGTAGTATTCCTGTATAACTTAGTGTTGTATGTTACAAGATTTTTGTTGTCTGATCTATATAAATGTATATTTTGTATTAAGCATATTTAAATGCAAAGGATGTACATTTCAGTTAATAATTTTATATGTGTATATATGCTCTTTATCTCTAAATATTTATCTTAAAAAGTGTTACCAAAAATGTTCCAAAATTTTATCACATGTTCTTTACAATAAATGAAAAATTCAGAGCTGCCTAAGAGTCTTAACAGTAAATTTTATGACAGTTTATGCCAATGCAATTGGTAAAAACCATCATGTACATATACATACATCATAGTTATAAGCAAAATTGGTTAGGCCAGATGTAGGCAGTAGGATAATGTTTTTCTTTTTTTGTTTTTCTTTTAAGTTTATTTATTTTATTAATTTTTGACAGAGAGAGAGAGGGAGAGAGAGACAGAACTGAACTGAACTGGGGGAGCTCCCAGTTCAGCATATGGTTCCGCACGGACCAGGGCCGGGATTTGATCCTCGGTCCCCGGCGCTGCAAAGTGAGCGCTTAACCCACTGAGCCATCCGGCTTCCCCTAAAACAATTTTCTTGCAGTTATTTCTGCACAGAACTTGTCTCTAATCCTAAATGTAACAGCACTTTGGGGATAAGGTTAGGACTATAATCTACAAGTTATTTCAGGGTAAATGCTACAGCCATAAGCACCACTAGTACCTATCTTGGGACCAATGGAAAAGGGTTAAGGGTAGGAAAGCTGGCTAAAAGATGCTTTTCTAACACATTTCTCTCTTCCACTCCAGACGGCCCTCTTCCTGATCCATCTATGATCCGTGGCAGTGTGCCAAACCAGATGATGCCTCGGATGACTCCACAACCTGGTAAGTTATGGAAGAAATTCATGTATTTAACCATGGTCTTTTTTAAGAGTCCCTGGTATACTACAAGATTATACTTGCCACCTTCATTCTCACCTCAGGCCAACAGCAAGTATAATTAACCTGCCTGAGAAATCTGAAAACCTTTTGGAGTTAGAGCCCAGGGAAGTAGGAAGGATGAAGAGCAGCTTAGGCAGGTCAAGGAGTATAAGGCATTAAATGATTCAGTATTTATTTAAAAACAACTGGTCAAGATAAAATTGATGGCTAATTAACAGTGCCCTTCTATGAAGGCTGCTGTGAATGAAACATTCATTCACAGTTGAAAACAGGTTCCTGTATTTGTCCTGATAAAATGCTGTCAAATCAAAAATAAGAACTCTTACTCTCTGATTCCAAGGTGTTTGGATCTAATATTTTATACTTATTCACAGGTTTGAATCAATTTGGTCAGATAAGTATGCCCCAGCCCCCTATTGGACCCCGGCAAACCTCTCCTCTTCAGCACCATGGACAGTTAGCTCAGCCTGGAACACTCAACCCAGTAAGTTTGACTTCTTTGGGTAATCTTTTGGCCTTTAAAATACTTCTTTTTTGTTTCTACTTCGTGAACAAGAATTTTCACACTTGCTTATTAAATAGTTCACTGTAAATGACAAATCCTTAACTGATTCTTTCTGTAATCCTGTTTTATTTGGCCCTAATATAGATGCAATTAAATGATTATGTTTCTGAGATGAGAATAAATAGGAAGTGAATACTAAAATCCTTAATTTTCACCAATCTCTTTTACCTGTAAATTGTTTTTAGAAATTTATCTTACAGAAATAATCGCTGAGATACTAAAAGGATATGATTTGAAGAATATTCATGTGAAGGATGTATGGCCGTTTTTAAAAAAGGCCATATCCAGAATGTATATGAGGAATTTCATAGGTTAAATTTGGTACATATGTAAATTGAAATGCTCTGTAAGCCATTATTTCAGAACATACATGATGGCATGAAAGCTTTAAATGGAAAAACCAAGTTTCTAAAGTATATATATTATACGATCTAATATAGTTAAGAACTCTCTTGATTATAATCTATATAAAATAAACAGTAAAAGAGATTTGCTTCCAAATACTGTTCATAATCATTGTCCTAGAAAAAGCTTCAAGAGTAGCCAGCCACCTTTCCCTGGAGTCTCAATGTTTAGTAGCCTATACAATGTAACACAGTCACCTCTTCCGGAATGCCTGTCTTCCCCAAACACAGAACTTACTCAGCAAGGAAACTGTCTTAAGCATTGGTCCTGAAGGAGCAGTTGCCTAGTCTTAGAGACTAAAGAAGAAGGACACCATCTCACTGCTCCTATTCCAAACTCTAAACTTGTCATTAGCCTTTGATTGGCCTCAAACTTTATCATCTTAGGGTTAAGTAGTGCCTCTAATCCTTGAGCCAGCCGCCTTTGAGTTGTCTAGCATAATTTGGCACACCATTCTCCCATATTTAATGTAGTATCTTAGTATTCTTCATTTTAGCCTATAATACACATACCTTTTTGTAGATTATGAAGTTCTTTTTTTTTTAAGATTTATTTTACTTTTTTTAACAGACAGAGAGAGGGAAGGGGGAGGGCCCAAGAGCAGTCTCCATAGTTGTATGCCATCAGTTTTCAACATGGTTTTGTTCCACACAGGTGGGCAGGGGCTGCTCAGAGCAGGAACTAGGCTGGGGGCCTCCCACATGGGAGGCATGCCCCTCAAGCCACAGGCTGAACCAGGGGTGGCAGGAACCGAAATGGGGACCTCCTGCATGGGAAGTACATCCCAGTTTAGCATAGGGGTCCACATGGCCCCGGGCTGGGATTCAATCCTCAGTCCCAGGGGCTGGAAAGCAAGTGCTTAACCTGCTGAGCCATCATGGTTCCCCCAATTATGAAGTTTTTCACCTTTGGTACTCCATAATTCTTTTTTTTTTTTTTAAGATTTATTGTTTTTGACAGAGACAGAGACAGAATGGGGAGGGCCCAGAGCAGTTTCCATAGTTGTGCGTCATCAGTCTTCAACATGGTTTCATTCCACACAGGTGGGCAGGGGCCGTGCAGGGCAAGAACTGGGCTGGGGGCCTCCCACATGGGAGGCACGCCCCCTTGAGCCGGGGGCCAAACCCCGGGGTGAGAACCGAACTGGGGACCTCCCAGATGGGAAGCACACTCCAGTTCAGCATATGGGTCCACACGGGCCGGGGATGGGATTCGGTCCTTGGTTCCTGGGGCTGCAAAGCGAGCGCTTAACCTGCTGAGCCATCCTGGTTTCCCCTCCATAATTCTTTGTGATAATTTTAGAAATGAAATGTAACAGTCTTAGGAAATTTGTGGACCATGAATGCTACCCAGCTCAGCCACAACCTGTAAGATTCTACTTTGTACCCATTATGGAGTTTTAACAATTAGTACTACTCAATACCACTAACATGAGTACAGATCTTGTAACATGATTCGTTCTCCTCATTTAACCAGTATGCAAAGAAGCATTTACCTCTACTTTGTAAGAGTTCCAGGTGCATTTATGTATCAGAATTTGTCACTTGTAATTTCAGAGTAGGCTTAGGTAAGCTGTGAGACACTTCTCTGTTGTCTTGACTTAAGAATCAGCTGTTACACCATTTTCTTCCTTTCATATCCCACCCTCCTCACAGCAGGGCCAGAGCAATTGGTGATTCTAACTGCTCTAGTAGAGTAACTGTAATGAAGCAATTTGGTGCTGTGTTTTTTGTGTGCAGCCTATGGGCTATGGACCTCGCATGCAGCAGCCTTCCAGCCAGAGCCAATTCCTTCCCCAGACTCCGTTCTCAACACCAGGAATGAATGTAACAAATATGCCTTTGGCTCCGTCTGGTGGTCAAGCACCAGTGTCTCAAGTATGTCTCACAAATGGATTTTCTTACTTATTATTGTGATTCTTTACACTCTGATCTATGTTTTTTACAGAGATCAGAAAATAGTGGGTGAAAGCATGTGATTTTTAAGTTTTGTTTTGTTTTGTTTTTTTAAGATACACCAAAGTTTTGGGTTTCCTTGTATGGTTTTTATTTATTTATTTAATTTATTTATTCTTTTACTGTTTTTGACAGAGAGAGAGAGAAATACAGAGACAGAGAGAGAACTGAACTGGGGGAACCCCCAGTTCAGCATATGGGTCCGCACAGGCCGGGGCCGGGATTTGATCCTCGGTCCCCGGCGCTGCAAAGTGAGCGACTAACCCACTGAGCCATCCCGGCTTCCCCTAAGTTTTTAATAACGGTTATGGACATAGTATTCTGAACAATGAAGATATTACTTTCTGACATAGCAATGGTATTGTTATAAAATAGGAAATAGATGGTTTTAACCTTTTTATCAGATATTTTTTTTAAGATTTTATTTTGTTTTGAGAGATGCGGGGGTGGGAGAGCAGAGCAATCTCCATAGTTGTACATCATTAGTGTGACATAGTTTCATTCCACACAGGTGGATGTGGGACTGGGTGGGGCAGGAACCACATGGGAGATGAGAACCTTCACTGCTAACTCAGTAGTTATCAGTTATACCACAGTTCAGCATATGGGTTTACATGGGCCTGGGTTTGATCCCTGGACATCATGGTTGCTAGGCAAGCGCTCAACCTATTGAGCTAGATTTATTTTTTTATTGTTTTTTGACAGAGGGGGAGAGAGAGAGAGAGACAGACAGACAGAGACAGACAGAGAACTGAGCTGGGGGAGCTCCCAGTGCAGCATATGGGTCCGCATGGGCCAGGATTCGATCCTCGGTCCCCGGCGCTGCAAAGTGAGCACTTAACCCACTGAGCCATTCCGGCTTCCCCAGATTTTTAAATAGAGACATTCATTGCTATTTTCTGTTTAATCAGTTTGTGTCCTTAAATGCATATAGCCTGCCTATGTAAATATTTCTTTAATTATCTAAATTACCATCTTGTTATGTTTTTCATTTTAACAGGCACAAATGTCCAGTTCTTCCTGCCCTGTGAACTCTCCTATAATGCCTCCAGGATCTCAAGGGAGCCACCTTCACTGTCCCGCCCTCCCTCAAGCTCTGCATCAAAATTCACCCTCTCCTGTACCTAGTCGTACCCCCACCCCTCACCATACTCCCCCAAGCATAGGGGCTCAGCAGCCACCAGCAACAGCAATTCCAGCCCCTGTTCCTACTCCTCCGGCCATGCCACCTGGGCCCCAGCCCCAGGTTTTGCATCCACCTCCAAGGCGGTCCCCTACGCCACCACCAACGCAACTTCCTCCCCAAGCACAGACTTCACTTCCTGCTGCCACTTCTGCCGACCAGCCACAGCAGCAGCCTCTCTCACAGCAGAATACAGCAGCATCTATTCCCACCCCATCAGCACCACTGCTGCCTCCACAGCCTGCGACTCCAGTAAGCAAAGACATGGGCTCAGGCAGAATCATTTCAACTGTACTGTGGTGTTACATTATATCTGTACTGTGCTGCCTCTTTTCTCTTGTTTCATCTATTATCATTGTCTCCCTGGTTAATCGAGAATCTCTTTGTGATTAGGGACTTTATTTCTTCCTTTCCTTTCTCCCTCCTATTATATAGTACCTAGCATAGAAGGGGAGTGCAAAGAAGATTTTGTTTAGGTGTGATGTTGACCATGGTATGTTTCATGTTGTAGTGTGACAGTTTAAGGCATGTAAGGGAGACTACAAGGGGAGAGAATCTGCAGCACATTTAGTATACCACATGAATTTTAAAGGATCTTTTTCAAAGAGTTTTGAGATAGAATATTCAAGCGCTAGTGAACAACAACCAAAAACATGTGGATTTATGAGTGTCTGACCCTAGCTAAAGATAGAAAATTGTGATCTAAGATGAGGAAAGTATGGGCCTGGAGCAACCTCTCGCTGTGAGACACTCATTTTATATATATGTAATGGAAATCCAAATTCACATCTAAAAGTTGCATCCATACTAATAGAACTTTGTATCAAGGCTTAGAACTTTCTCCTTGATCACTGATACTATTTTAGTTCTCTGTCATGTTGGTGAACTGAGAAGTCCCATGAGTCACTGCTACTTCATAAAACCCTGTCCATCAGCAACAGGCTCATCCTAGCCTAGCCTCTGATAGGCAAGAAAGAGCAGAGTGCAGAAAGGAAACTTGATTCTATTCTATGTAGGGTAGTTCCTGAAAATTCTACTCATTATGAAGATTTTAGAAAGACTTAGGCAAAAAAGTAGAGATGGTCATTTATCCCATTAGAATGTGATGGTTCAAAACAGCCATTCATGAGTGTTCATGATATTAT
Organism: Craseonycteris thonglongyai; assembly: GCA_004027555.1. NCBI lineage: Eukaryota > Metazoa > Chordata > Mammalia > Chiroptera > Craseonycteridae > Craseonycteris > Craseonycteris thonglongyai. The sequence goes on from PVKE010003732.1 coordinate 25,851, forward strand.
CTCAACTTTTCTGTACATTTGAAACTTTTCCTAATGAGAAGTTAAAAGCAAAACAAGATAGCTAGTCATCCTTATATTTTTCTTCCATTTCTCTATAAATGTGAGCTCCTCTAAAACAATCTTTGAAACCTCTGCTCCTCACACACTGCCACACACAAGAAGATAGCTAGTTATCAAAGAAACAGTTGCTGGCTCCTTGATACTCAACCAGTCAACCAATATTGCAAGTCATCAACCTCCTATTATTAAGCATAATTCATAACAAGGGAGTAAAAGAGGCAGTTAAGTGGAAGCACCATAAATGGATATAATGATGCTGGCTTAGAAATAGGTGGTTAATCATGCCATCCTGTTGTATAGCTTAGATTCTGGTTGTATAATTGGCAAACTTTTTGTGTTTTTTCCTCTCTGCCCAGCTTTCCCAGCCAGCTGTAAGCATTGAGGGGCAGGTATCAAACCCTCCATCTACTAGTAGCACAGAAGTGAATTCTCAGACCATTCCTGAGAAACAGCCTTCACAGGAAGTGAAAATGGAGGTTAAAATGGAAGTGGATCAACCAGAACCAGCAGATACTCAGCCAGAGGATATTCCAGAGGTGAGAGTAGGGCAGTTGCCACTATTACTTGGTTAGCACCTCAGTCTAGGAACCCAATTAAACATGTTACAGGCAAGTATTCTGATAATTAGGTCTCATTTCATTGATTTCCGTGTAAGAAAGGGTCTTCAGATACGTCTGAAGGGTAGTTATTTACTCAAACACAGGGGAGAGTAAAGAAGATTGTAATCATTGCTTCCTGTTTCATGTCTTTGGAATATTAAAAATACCTACCTACCTTGCCTTTTAGACTAAAGCAGAAGACTGTAAAGTGGAACCTACAGAAACAGAAGAGAGAGGCACTGAATTAAAAACTGAAACAAAAGAGGAGGAAGACCAGCCAAGTACTTCAGTTACCCAGTCGTCTCCAGCCCCAGGACAGTCAAAGAAGAAGAGTAAGTGTCTTAGGCTCTGTGCTTCTGGAACTGGGGGGAAAAAAAACAAAGTGCTTAAGAAGAATGGGATCAGGCATTGGCCCCTTGGACCTCAGACATTCACTTTAAAGTGATTTCATTGAGCTTGGAGCCCTTACCCTGGTTATTACTAATGTTGGGAAATAATTTACCTATTTTTATAAGGTATATCTGCTTTCCTGGAATCACTGGGTAAGTCACACCCATCATTAGGATTGGGTGTTTAACAACCTATCAAAATTATCTTTTTTCAGAGGAGAAATTGTCAAGTAATATTCTTTACTGAAATAGTAGAAATGATAGCAATAACAACATTTATTGTTAACCTACTGTGCACCGAGCACTATGTCACACATCTGCATTGTGTCATCTGATAACACTGTGAGGCTTTTGATTGCATTTTACAAGTGGGAAAATAGGCTCCATAAGGTTAAATAAATTGCCCCAGCTCTCTCAGTTGGTAAGTGAACCCAGGCCAGCTGATGAAGACTCTGCTCAGAACCATTCTAAATATTGATGAGTCAAACTGGTCAGACAACGCTACTTAGCACAGTGTTAAACAATTCCCACAGAAGTTAACTAGTTTAGGACTAAATCTGTTTGTGGTTTTAGAGACCTTTCAGTGGCCCAGCTGGGAAGAGCTAACAGGGTGAGGGCTCTCCTTACTCCTGAAGATGATGTATATAAAACTGTTCCAGTAACACATGTGCTTTAAAATGTTAAGGTTAGGGGAAGCCGGGATGGCTCAGTGGGTTAAGCGCTCACTTTGCAGCACCGGGGACCAGGGATCGAATCCCGGCCCCAGCCCATGTGGAACCATGTGCTGAACTGGGAGCTCCCCTGGTTCAATTCTCTCTCTGCCTCTGTCTCTGTATCTCTCTCGCTCTCTCTGTCAGAAATAAAAATAAATAAATAAAAATATATTTAAAATGTTAAGGTTAAAATTATTTTCATTTAAACACAAGGCTTGTATATATTGAGGGGATTTTTGTGTGTGTGGGGGGCGGGGGGTGTTGTTTGTTTTTTAATATAGGCTGCAGCACACACCCAATATTACTGTAAGGAATCTCTTTAAAATAGCTAATCTCACAAACTGACTGAAATACTTATTTTGAGTACAACGAAGCATGAGAGACAAAGAAGCCTCTCCCATCTGTTTGTCTGATTTTTATTTTTATGGCAACCCCCACCATGATGTGAAAAATACCTAAAGTACTATAATAATAAGTATACCCGTCCTGAAGATAAAGCTAATTTGTAACTAGTAAAAAGAAATAAGAGATGCCAGTGTCTTTTGAAATGTTATTTTGACATGTCTCTAAATTTTTGGAATGATTAGGATTCTTTTTCTGTTTGATTGAGACTGTCTTAAACTAAATTTCTGACTGAAAAATTAGCTGAGTCGTGAAAGGTACTTAAAGATGGCTAGACATGGTGTTTTGAAAGTGCTACCTGAAACAAACCAGGAATTAGAAACAAGAAGTGTGCCCTTTGTGATACTTCCGTGGGAACAGTGTAGACAACTTTGTGTTTTGTGATTCTTTAGATATTTTAATAGCTTTGACTTGCACTTTTTTTTTCTCTTGCTTAATTGGTAACCACTTTCAAATGTGCTTTTCAGTTTTTAAACCAGAAGAGTTACGTCAGGCACTAATGCCAACATTGGAGGCACTTTACCGACAAGATCCAGAATCCCTTCCCTTTCGTCAACCTGTGGACCCTCAGCTTCTAGGAATCCCTGTAAGTATGTGGTGATACTTCTGATTTTGTTTTAATTTGTTACCAGCTTTATTGAGGTATGATTCATATATTGTACAAGTCATTCATTTAAACTATACAATTCAGTAGTTTTTGTGTATTCACCGAATTGTGAAACCATACCAGTCAGTTTGGGGTCATTTTCATCAGCCCACAAAAGAAATCCCATATCCATAATCAGTCACTCCCCATTTCACCCTTGCCCTCTACAACCACCCCCAACCAACCATTAGTCTGCTTTCTGTCTCAGGTTGTCTATTCTGAACATTTCATTAAATGAAATCATACAGTATGTTATTCTTTCTGACTGGCTTCTTTCACTTAGCATAATGTTTTTTAGCTTCATCCATATTGTAGCCCAGGTCAGTATTCCATTCTTTTTTATAGTCTAGCAATATTCCTTTATATGACTATACCACATTTTCTTTACCTGGTCATTTGTTGGTAGACATTCGGGTTGTTTACACTATTTTGGCTGATGACAATAGCTCTGTTATGAATACATTTGCATAAAAAATTTCATGTGAAAGTATGTTTTTATTTCTCGTGGGATTATTGGGTCATACAGTTTACTTTTATCACTTGAATTGCAATAGTTAATGATAGAAAAAGTGAATCCCAATTAGCTTCATCTGTTTTTTTTTGTTTTTTTTTAATATATTTTTATTTATTTATTTATTTTGACAGAGGAGAGAGAGAGAGAGAGACAGAGACAGAGACAGAGAGAGAACTGAACCGGGGGAGCTCCCAGCTCAGCACATGGTTCCGCACGGGCCGGGGCCGGGATTCAATCCTCGGTCCCCAGTGCTGCAAAGCGAGCACTTAACCCACTGAGCCATCCCGGCCTCCCCTTCATCTGTTTTTAAAGTTGCTTTTACACACCAGGCTGCTAGCAGGTTTCATTTGAGGGTTTTAAGTGATATTAGAGAAAGCAATGGCATGCTTTGGGGGACAAAGATTTATTAGGAACTTCTTTTTCTATATTTTTCTGTGCCCTTAGATAGATAACATGTTTTCTGGGCTTAGTTTCCTCACTTGTGTTCCTTCTCGTTCTAAGACACACGGGTTTTTTAAGTGATCACACAAGCAGATATGGTGAAGTGTCTAGCTTCACTGCAGTGGACCATCAGCCTGCTGTCTGGGAAGCTGCTTCATATCTCTGCACACTAATGATTTAAAGAAGTGTTGTATAGCAGTCATCTGTTTGTTGTTATAGATAGCTCAAAGACTCAACATTATCTGGAAAATTAATGATGATAACTAACGAAGATAACACCATCCACTTTCAATATACTGAGACTTAGGTAATGTTTGGTGTCACTTGTACTTCTAGGATTACTTTGATATTGTGAAGAGCCCCATGGATCTTTCTACCATCAAGAGGAAATTAGACACTGGACAATATCAGGAACCCTGGCAGTATGTGGATGACATTTGGCTTATGTTTAACAACGCCTGGTTATATAATCGGAAAACATCACGGGTATACAAATACTGCTCCAAGCTATCTGAGGTCTTTGAACAAGAAATTGACCCAGTCATGCAAAGCCTTGGATATTGTTGTGGCAGAAAGGTATGAAATTTCTGGACAGGTAAAAATTATGTTGAAAACCTGACTAATTAAGAATCCTAATTCATCAGATAAGCTCATCTGGAGCAGGGACTTAATCATAATCACCTGCAGGTTTATAATACCTGGTATGTACTGATTTTCCCGTTCTTTGGTAAGTGTTGGAAGAATATAACTACTAAGCTTACTCAGAGTCATGAGCTAGAATAGTTTTAGTTCTGTGAACTGTCCTGGAAACTGAAATTGCCCATTATGATTAACACAAATGAGAACTAAGACTTCACTGACTTGTTTTTTATTTGCTAGTGTAAATACTGTAATTTGTCCTTCATGCCTATGTACTATGTAATAATTTTTTTTTTTTTTTTTTTTTTTTCCCCAGTTGGAATTCTCACCACAGACACTCTGTTGCTATGGCAAACAGTTATGCACAATTCCTCGTGATGCCACTTACTACAGTTACCAGAACAGGTAAGTTCAACCACATGTGGCCCATGGTCCTTGTGTCTGCATGTCTAGAGAGTGCATGCAGATGGACCAACACAAATGAATTCATGGTTTATGTGTAACTTGCTTGAAAACAACTGTACAGCACAAGTTCTGGTCTTTGTATTCTGCCTTTGTAGTATTGTATCAATACAAATTTTTTTTTTTTTAAAGATTCATTTTTATTGTTTTTGACAGAGAGAGAGATACAGAGACAGAGAGAAGGGGGAGGCCCAGAGCAGTCTCCATAGTTGCACATCATTGGTTTTTCCACATAGTTTTATTCCACAGGTGGGCGCTGGGCTGCACAGGGCAGAAACTGGGCTGGGGTCTCATCCCGGTGAGAACCGAACTGGGGGCACTCCCCAGTTCAGCATATGGGTCCATACGGGCCGGGGCTGGGATTCAATCCTCGGTCCCTGGGGTTGCAAAGTGAGTGCTTAACCCCCTGAGCCATCCCAGCTTCCCCTAATACAATTTTTTAACAGAAAGTAGCCTTGCATCAGATGTCTGGGTCCTTCTTTATAAAAATATAGAAGACAGGAACCAAAGGCGTTGGAAAGTTAGGCAACTTTGTGAGTTGGTGGCATAGATGGATTTCACCCACTTTTTCCCACTTTCCTTTCATAGCTTACCACAGCCTCAGGTAAAACTGAGATTTTCAAACTAGTTAGTCTTTCTACTTGTCCATGAAATTGTTTCTGGCTATCTCATTTCCCAAAAGCTACCCAAAAAACTTGTAACCAAGTTTGTTAGGAGCTATTAATATATCTTTTTGGAAATGGTTCCATTTTATGTATAGCCTATCCCTGTGTATGTGAAAACAGAGTATTCCAGCATATTTGCTTTGCTTCTATTAATTAAAAAGGATCATCTCCAAAAATTTCTTTCAGACTATTAATGACAAAAAACTTGTAAATACAATAGATGGTAGGATTCTAATAAATTAGGCACTTCTGCCTTGGGCTCTTCTGCCCAAATAATGGTTGTAATTACAAAAATTGCACTCACTAATCTATCTTAACCATGGTTTGTCTCCTATTTTCAGTAATGAGCCTACAATATAGCTTGCATGGGTGTTCACTTGGGGTTCTGAGACAGTGTAATAGCAAGGCTGGGCAGTTAATATTCTTTAATAAAATCAAGCCCATGGTGGTGGTTTTTGTTGCACTTGTGTGCTACAGATGCATTTCTGGCTTTGAAAAAGTCACCTAAACTTTTTGTTTTCTTTACAAAAAGTTAGTGCACTGTCGGTGTTTTTTGTTTTTAATTTGTTGTTTTTTTTATTGTTTTTGACAGAGAGAGAGAGAGAGAGAGTTACAGAGACAAAGAGAGAACTGAGCTGGGGGCACTCCGCAGTTCAGCACATGGGTCGGCAAGGGCTGGGGCCAGGATTCGATCCTGGGTCCCCAGCGCTGCAAAGTGATCGCTCAGTCCACTGAGCCATCCCGGCTTCCCTTCTCAGTGTTTTGTAATCATTAGAATCCACATTTTTTTCACTCATTAAAACTTAGGAAGAGTGGGTCTCAAGTTGATTTAAGCACCTTATGTTCAAAAAAACCCAAGTTAACAACCAGCATGAAACTTTTCTCATGCTACAATCTTTTCTTTTTTCTTTTTTTTTTTAAAGGTTTATTTTATTATTTTTGACAGAAACAGAGACAGAAAGAAGGAAGGCCCAGAGCAGTCTTCGTAGTTATACATCATTAGTTTTTGACATGATTTCATTGCACACCAGTGGGCGGAGACGTGCAGGGTGGGAACAGGGTGGGGGGCCTCCCACATGGGAGACACACCCCAGTTTAGCATATGGGTCTGCACAGGCCAGGGCCGAGATTCGATCCTTGGTCCCCGGGGATGCAAAGTGAGCCCTCAACCCACTGAGTCATCCTGGCCTTCCCCTCATGCTACAGTCTTGACATGTCACTTTTGGATTTTTAACATCAATCTACAGTGTTTATAATCTTTGTACCAAGAAACATGTGGTCATGTACCTTGCTTATTTACACCAACCACTACCTTATTTTTGCCTTTCACCTATAGCAGTCGATGTTACAATCAGTATTTATATCTAATTGCCTATGTAGACTTTTTCATTGGAAAACAATTTTTTTTCTTATGTGGCTTCTTGAGATCAAAAAGAAATTTTGGTTTTATCAACCCACAATTGATTTCTTTCCTGGTACTATATCTTTAGTAGACTTTTAAGTGGGAAGAATTGTGTGACTGCTGTTTAGGTAATAGAGTAGCAGTTCTCTCCCCATATTGTTTATTCTCCTTCCTCTTTTTGATTATTTTGTGTCAGTTAGCATTAGTTACTATAATGAGAGGATGTAGATCTGTGTAAGTGAAACTTTATTTGCTGTAATCATTTACTATTTGTGATCCCATTTGAGATATTTAATGCTAATCTGTGCTTTGCCTTGGCTTTCTGCTTTGTGTTGTCTTGTCTTGCTTTTGTTTTTGTTGTCCTGCAATCCCTCATTTCTTCGTTTGTTTTGTGTTTTTTTTTTCTCCCTCATGCTTGTCGTTGTCCGCACTTGGCTTTGATTGCAAAAACAAAACAAACAAAAACAAAAAACAAAAACAAAACCCATACTGTGGGGCCCATAAATCTGCATCATTGAATGTCCTTGTCGCCGTTGATGACCTGCTCTCTGCTCCCGTCCCCCTCCTTGGCCTGCTGTGATTGGTGGCTTCGTTGCTTGGCTTGGGCTCTGTTGTGTGAACGGAACAGTTCACCCCAGTATGGCCTTCTTGCCGACAGGTATCATTTCTGTGAGAAGTGTTTCAATGAAATCCAAGGGGAGAGCGTTTCTTTGGGGGATGACCCTTCCCAGCCTCAAACGTAAGTAACTGCATGATTTTGGAAACTGCTACCGTATGTCATTTGATTATGCTATCACTTCTAAGTGGTCTTGGGTTATACTGTCCAGTATGGTAGCCATTAGCCACAGATGGCTACTTAAATACAAATTAATTAAAAGTAAATAAAATCTTAAGTTGTTTTTCACTTGCATTAGCCACATTTCAAGTGCTCAGTAGACACCTGCTACTATGTCAGTCAACATAGTAGAGAACATTTCCATCATAGCAGAGAGTTCTGTTAGCACTGAGCTAGGGAATATATCAGCATTAGGTGGTCATTTTAGATATATTTCTTATATAAGGAACTAGTCAGCTCCTCTCCAAAAAATTGAAATGTAGTGCAAGGGAAATTCATTACTAACTGGTTTGACCGCCTTATAGCTTTCTCATATAGGTTAATAATCACTATTATTGTGAATATTACTGAACAACATTAGGGGTTTAGGGGTTTGTTAGTGATTTAATTAGAAAGAGACTTTGTTTGGCTTTTCTGATTTTATAAGCTCTTATTGTTTGGTAAATGCCAAGAAAATTTTTCAAACATCCTCAACTGCCTGCCTCTAAATACCAACTGGCAATGGTACTTCTAATCTCTAAGGTTTAGCTAGACACTGTATTTCAAATTTGGACTGTTTCAGAAAGAACTGTTTGGTGATCTTTCAATATTCTTCAGTTTCTTCTTTTCTGATTTAACCTATAATAAACAAAAGCAATTGAGAACATTCCAAAAAGTAAGGAATTGCTGTTACTTGTAAAAGGGCTTCTGAGAAAAACAAGTTCCTTCTTCCAAATTGGACTTTGAAGTAGCATTCTTCCTTCAGTCACCATTGCAGTACAGCGGTACTGGGGTCAGGTACTGATCTGGAGAGTAAGCACTGTGTTCCCTTGAGCCTTGAGGAGATTTTTCTAACCCTTGGCTAAAAGAGGGAAGTCATCTCTAGCTAGGTTTCCCTGATGCGGTAAAGGAAGGCAGCCTTACTATTGGTAATGTTGGCTGTCTTACCACATGTTCTAAACCTCAGTACAGACAATGCATCTCTAACTTTGAACACTATAGAAACCTCCTTCCAATTCTACAGGTCTGTAGTGGGCCTGTCTACATTACCAATAAGCTCCCAGACTCTCTGGCTGCTGGTCTTCAGAGCACACTGGAGTTGCAAGACCTTAGGCCTGGTAGAGATGCATCTCTAAGTTATAACTAGTGGGAAACAGTTTAAATGTGGAAATGTCTTTCTTTTTTTTTTTTTAAGAGTATGTCATTTTTATTGTTTTCGACAGAGAGAAGTAAGAGGGCCGAAAGCAGTCTCCATAGTTGTACATTAGTTTTCAATATAGTTTTGTTCCACAGGTGGGCGCGGGGCTGCGCAGGGCAGGAACAAGGCCAGGGGCCTCCTGCATGGGAGGCACGCCCTGCAAGTTGAGAGGCTGAACCAAGGGCCTCCCACATGGGAAGCACACCGCAGTTCAGCATATGGGTCCTGCACGGGCCGGGATTTGATCCTCAGACCCCAGGGCTGCAAAGGGAGCGCTTATTCCACTGAGCCATCTTAGATTCCCCAAGATGATGTCTTCATTTTTGTCAAGAAGAATCACAGTAGTCAAGAGTTGAGCCCCCTAAAGTTTATTCTAGGCAGAGAATTATAAAACTTTTATTTGTGAGGCTATGAGTAGTGTGGTATGCTAGATTTCAGTAGAGGAGGCCTTGTGAAAATTTTAAAATGAATACTATAAAATAAAGAATTTCTAGGGGGAAGCCAGGATGGCTCAGTGGGTTAAGCGCTCACTTTGCAGCACCGGGGACCAGGGATCGAATCCCTGCCCCAGCCCGTGCGGAACCATACGCTGAACTGGGAGCTCCCCCAGTTCAGTTCTCTCTCTGTCTCTGTCTCTGTATCTCTCTCTTTCTCTGTCAAAAAGCAATAAAAATAAATAAATATTTTAAAAAAATAAAAATAAAAAAATAAAGAATTTCTGCACTTTAAAGCTATAGCCTAAAATATGTATCCTCAATATTGAAATTTTTCTATTAAGAAAAAGTTGTTTGGCTAGACTTTCCATAAAAATGAGTTTTATTTTTAAATAGTGGTTTACACACCATCTTTCTTAGTTTAGTCTAAGAATATTAAAACTACTAAAAGGCATAAATACTTAATATTAAGAGGAAGCAGGCAAGATTTTAAAAGAAGAAGAACAAACTCATGTTTCTAGTTCTGGGTTCTCCATTTCCTATAAGAAGACATAGATTTACTATAAAGTCCTTATCAAAAACACAGACCAGACATTCCTTTATACAAACTGCACTTTGTGGGAGCCCAGAATATACCTGTTTAATGTATCTTCAGTTTATTCTTAGAAGATTGAAATAATCCACGTACAGTATGAGATTTGTTACTTAGGTTAGAACAGTGGTCACAGTGCTCATCTTTATTTTTTTCTCATTGTGCTCCTCTTCTCTCCTTAGTACAATAAATAAAGAACAGTTTTCTAAGAGAAAAAATGACACACTGGATCCTGAACTGTAAGTAGTTCCTGAATACTCAGTACACTTTGATTTTCCTTCTTTTCACTTTTTTGGTTTGCATGACCAGTGAGATGATTCTATATTCTTGAGCTAAATCTACATTGACACACATCTGATGTCGATGGTCAAAATGTGGAAGTGTACATTATAGTTAGTATTCACATTTCACTCAAGTGACCTAATATTGGTGTTATGTAGGCCCAAATGGAATATCAAGCGACCTCTGCTCAGGTCCATGTATTCATTCCATCCCTGTTGTCCTGCATTTTCAAACAAGTGTACTCTCACTTCCTTTGGTAGTGAGGTCTTTCAGAGCAGTGAGATGTACCAATATACTAGGCATTCCTAGACTGACTAGGATAATGACATACTCTTTTAGACATTGAAGCAGCAGTGATCTTTCATTTTTTACTTCTTTCCACAGCCACATTATAAAATTATAACATTTAATAACTGAACTTAATGTCTTTCTAAATTTGCTCTACATGGTAGTAACACTAAAGAGCTTTTAAATCTAAAAAAAAAAAAAGCTTTTAAAAACTATTTCGAATCTCTGGACGTGATCTTAACAATCTTTGGAATTGTCCGAAATCGGGAAATACTGGAAATTTTGAGTTTTGGGCTTTTTATTTTCAGATTTGTTGAATGTACAGAGTGTGGAAGAAAGATGCATCAGATCTGTGTCCTTCATCATGAGATCATCTGGCCATCTGGGTGAGGCCATCAGTATTTTCTCTAGACTTTGTTTCATGTTTAGCAAGGTTGTTTGGTTGGTTGGTTGGTTGGTTATTTTTAAGATTTATTGTTTGAGAGAAGGTGAGAAAGAGGGAAAAATTGGGGGAGGGCCCAGAGCAGTATTCATAGTTGTACATCATTAGTTGTGACATGGTTTCCTTCCACACAGGAGGATGTGGGGCCACATGGGGCAGGAACTAAACTAGGGGCTTCCTACATGGGAGGCCAGAACCTTCACCACTGAGTCATCTCCGTGGTTACCAGTTGTACCACAGTGCAATGTATAGGGTTTTCACGGGCTGGGCCTGGAAATTGAACCCTGAATTTATGATTGCTAGGCAAGCACTCAACCACTGAGCTATCCCAGCATCCCTTAGCAAGTTTTTTATCATCTTTGCAGTGATTATATAATACCTTCAAAGTTTCTGTCTCTAATGGTTGTTCTTTAGATTGGGAAAAGATAATTAAAATTTAGTTTTAAAACAACTGAGAATCCAAAAATACCAATCTTTCTCTTGTATACACTGTTTTAAGTCCATATACAAATATTTTACTGGTTTGTATTTTAAATTATTTTGTGATCATTATACATCAGAAGTAAATGCTTTTGAAAGATTTATCAGTACAGATAGTAAGAAATCTGTAGCACCTGGAAACTAGCAAGGTAGTATTAGATGCAGTTAAGTTGCCAGATTTTGAATATTGCTTACAGTACAGTAGAAAAATTAGAAGATACAGATATATGGAGGGTACCAAGGGAATACAATACCTATTTCTCCCTCTGAAAAAACATCCCAGTGTGAAGAGTATACTAAACATTGGCCCTGGTTAGGATTTGATTTAAACATCTTTGTGGGGTGTTGGGCAATATGTTGCATGGCTGTAATAGTGATAAGTTAGATGGCTTTTCTACAGTGAAAAGGCAGACATGCATGAAATAACTAAATGTAGACTTCATTAAACTAGCAATTCTTGGTCCCCATGTTCTGTTTCTGAATATTCTCCACATATTTACCCAAGCTGCATATCATCAGTGACTTTGATAGCAATGAATGGATTTTTGTCCATTGTGACACTTATCTGCTACTGCTATGGGCTACTTTTCACCCTCCAAAAATCGGACTGAGGAGGAGGATGTCTTTGCATCAAGTGACTCTTGATAGGATGGAATCTCATTCTACACACTGTCCTCTGCTCCTTTCTTGGACTGTTACTGATGCTGGTTTGCAGGTCACAGGAAGGAAGGCTAGTAAATTTCTGGGGATGCGGGATTGCTCAGCGGGTTGAGCACTCGCTTTGCAGATCTGAGGATCCAGTCCCAGCCTTGGCGCCAGCTCCAGTCCCGGCTGGTACAGACCCATATGCTGAACTGTGGTGTGCTCCCCATGTGGGGAGAGAGCCCAGTTTTGCTCCTGCCTGGGCAAGTTTCCATGTAGGAGGCCCCCCCAATTCAGGCCCTGGCTCTCAGTCCTGCCTTCCACTTTGGGAGGCCCCCAACCCAGTTCCCACCCTGTTCAGCTCACCCACCTGTGTGGAATGAAACTGTCAAAAAGTTAGTGACCTACAACTATGGCGACTGCTCTGGTCCCTGCCCCATCTCTCTATCTCTGTCAAAACAATAAAATTTTTTTTTTTTTTTAATTTTCCAGAAAATTGTAGTAGTTTGTGTTAATGTGGCTTGGTTTTAGATATACCTTTTTAGTATTCTCATTAATTACAGAGTAAGAATAATTAAGATAAGTCTTACAGTGATTCTTGCAACTTCAGCTCTGTCAGCTAGTTGATGAACTCCCACGTTTTTATGAGGCATTGTACTTATGTACACATTTTTATGTAATTGCAGGAACAAAGAGAATGTACATTTTAAATCTATTGGTACTGTTGTCGAACTGTACTTTTTTACATTCTCACCAGTAGCATATAGGCTTTGCCAGTGTGATTGGTCAAACAACACAATTCCTGTTTTAATCTGTATTCTTCATCTTTCACATGTAAGCCAGTTTATATACCCTTCACATTTCTTCCATGTCTTTTGCCTGTTTTTCAAATAGGTTCTTTTCATCTTTTTTTTGTCAATGATATCTATAAGATTTGTATTTTGGTTGTATTAACTCTTTATTAATGTATTTATAAATATTTCTCCCAGGTTGTCTTTTGAATTTTAACTTTATGCATGCTTAACAAGTTTTGTGGTGTACCTTATTTTAATTGTTTCTCTTAAGTTTTGTAAGCAAAGTCTTGGTTTACATTTTAGGTTTGTTTGTGATGGCTGTTTAAAGAAAAGTGCACGAACTAGGAAAGAAAATAAATTTTCTGCTAAAAGTAAGTTTTATTTGTACAGGTACATCTTGGCAAAACTTTACTGAATCATAGTTGAGAATAAACCATCCAAAATAAATTACTTTGTTTCAACCTTATTTAAAATACCTAACCAAACTAAAAATAAGTAATTTTTCTATAATGCACTTAGAGTTGATGAACTGTAATGTACTTTTTGGTATGAAATTTGTTAGACCCAAAGAAAAAAATTTTTAGGGATCAGGATTTGTAAACTACAGAACCTTTTTTTTTTTTCCCTACATTTCTCCATACTTGAGGCATTTCCTAATGGGGGCCAGGTATGGAATATTTGTCCAGAATTGCCATCCTATGAGTAAGTCCCTCAGTTTTGTCCGTACCATTAGTGATTATTAGACCTATGCAGTCTTTTCAGTTGAAGGTGGGGTAAGAGTGTCAGTCAAAATTTTTTACCCTTCAATTAATTGATATTAATTTATCTTACAGTATTTGATTTAGTTTTGTAGATGCCGTTGCAATTTTTTGCTGACCTATAGGTTGCTTTTATTTCTGCTAGGTTTCTCATAATACCCAACCTTTTTCAAAATTATTTTTGCAATCAAGGCAAAATACATATGGATATTTGTTCTTAGTTTTTTGTTTGTTTTTTTAAAGATTTATTTTTATTGTTTTTGACAGAGAGAGAGACAGAGAGAAGGGGGGGGTTGCCCAGAGCAGTCTCCATAGTTGCACATCATTGGTTTTTCCACATAGTTTCATTCCACAGGTGGGTGCGGGGCTGCACAGGGCAGGAATTGGGCTGGGGTCTCATCCCAGTGAGAACTGAACTGGGGGCACTCCCCAGTTCAGCATACGGGTCCTCACGGGCCACGGCTAGGATTCGATCCTCGGTCCCCGGGGCTGCAAAGTAAGCGCTTAACCCACTGAGCCATCCCAGCTTCCCCTGTTCTTAGTTTTTAACTCTTCTGAAATTGGAAAGTTTTTCAATGAAAAGTTTTCAATAAAAAGTTAGGGAAAGTAACATTTAAAAAGTATTGATTACCATGCTTGCTTTAACAGCACATACACTAAAATTGGAATAATAGAGAGATCAGCATGGCCCTGTACAAGGTTGATGTCATAAATATATGAAGTCTTCCATGAAAATAAATTTTTTTAAGTATTTACTACATTGCTAACTTCTAACAAAATTCAGCAAGTTAAGTTATTCCATTATGTTGAAAAAGCAGAAATAAGATTTGACATTAAACCTTAAAACTGACTGATAAATTTGCACCTTGATTACCACTGAACTTTTAACTTCTACGTCCCTAGGATTGCCATCTACCAGGCTTGGCACCTTTCTGGAGAATCGTGTGAATGACTTTCTGAGGCGACAGAATCACCCAGAGTCAGGAGAGGTCACTGTTCGGGTGGTTCATGCTTCTGACAAAACTGTGGACGTCAAACCAGGCATGAAAGCAAGGTACCTAGTAATTTTCCCTGTTTTTCTCTTGTGAATCCACAATTACTCATATATGGTTACAGTTGATGATTCTAATCTGAATGACATATTGTGGGCTTTCCCTCCAATCTGAATTGTGTAGGTTTGTAGATAGTGGAGAAATGGCAGAATCCTTTCCGTATCGTACCAAAGCCCTCTTCGCCTTTGAAGAAATTGATGGTGTTGACTTATGCTTCTTTGGCATGCATGTTCAAGAGTATGGCTCTGACTGCCCTCCACCCAACCAGAGGTAGGATTTACTAGGGCTGCCTTCTAATATGCATAGGAGTTTGAAATTGGGTGAAAAAGCATAGTGGGCAAGAAAATGGTTGATGATACTTGATACTTGGTTTGGAAATGCAGATTTTCAAGTGTAGTATTGAAGTGAAACCAAAAAATAACAAAAACAAAATACTGCTCAGTATTGCTCTTCTGTGGTCATAGGAATGAGGAGAGGGTTAGGACTAGCTGCTTGACATGGGAAACAGCACTCACTAATTTTCAGAAAATGGGTTTAAATCTATGTAGATTGTATTAGGTACCTACCTTGCTGAGAGGTGTGTAAAAGAATGTCATACAAATGAGGTGTGGAACATGGTTAAGATTTGTTTCCAAAGTAGTATAAAGGTCAGAATAAGCATGCTGCCAGAATACATTTGGATCCATAAATATTACTTATAGGCCGTGTCTCCGGCACTGCAGGGTGCAGAGACTATAATAGAGCTCTAGGATTCACAATCTAGTCATTTACCTAACTATATATAATACTGTGTGGTAAGTATTACAAATGACAATGAGCAAAAAACACAGAAGAGTGTGTTTTTAGCCACATTGATAAGAACTCTTCATGTGACTTGACTTGGTTTCTTTCTCCCCATTTGGTATAGGAGAGTATACATATCATACCTCGATAGTGTTCATTTCTTCCGTCCTAAATGCTTAAGGACTGCAGTCTACCATGAAATTTTAATTGGATATTTAGAATACGTCAAGAAATTAGGGTAAGCATATCAATAACAAATGCCATTTTTAAAAAGTTGGTTTAAACTAGTTTTAAATTAATTACCACTATGGTATTATGGTGAGATATAGGTTAAAATATGCAAATGTGTAACTTTTTGCCTCTTTCCTCAACTTTGGTTTTTGTTTTGTTTTTTTAAAGATTTATTTTATTGATTTTTGACAGAGAGAGACAGAGAGAAGAGGGAGGGCCCAGAGCAGTCTCCATAATTGACATTAGTTTTCAATATAGTTTTACTCCACAGGTGGGCAAAGGGCTGCACAGGGCAGGAACTGGGCCGGGAGCCTCCCACGTAGGTCCCGGCAAAAACTGAACTGGGGGCACAGCCCAGTTCAGTATGTGGGTCCTCATGGGCCGGGGCCGGGGCCTGGATTTGATCCTCGGTTCCCAGGGCTTCAAAGCGAGCACTTAACCCGCTGAGCCATCCCAGCTTTCCCTCAACTTTGGTTTTTATCTAATAGAATTATGACCTCAACTTTGTTGGCAAACCTTTGCTGTTAATGTTACTAGTAGGAAAGAAATGGACATTGTGACCCTAGTTCCACCCATCCCAGATTAATTTTATTTATATATATTTTTAAAGATTTATTTTATTGTTTTAAGAGACAGTGAGAGAGACAAAAAGACAGAGTGGGCAGGGGCAGAGCTGTCTCCACAGTTGTACATCATTAGTGGCAACAGTTTAATTCCGCACAGGTAGATGTGGGGCCGCGCAATGCGGAAACCAAACTGGGGGCCCCTCCCACATGGGAGGCAAGAACAAGAACCTTCACTGCTATCCCAGCAGTGACCAATTGCGCTGCAGATCAGCATGTGTGTGTGCACGGGCTGGGGTCAGGGTCAGGATTTGATCTCTGGACCTCATGGTTGCAAGGCAAGCTTTCAGCCTATTGAGCTATTGTGCCATCCCATATGAGTTTTATTTTGTTCAGTTGAGCTGTTTGATTTGAAGGTTGATTGTTTCTCATGTAGGTTCAGAACCTTAAACATTTGCATTTGATCCTTCTACACCTGGGTATCAAAACCAAAAGCAAAGGTCTGGAGATAATAAAAATTCATTAGACTTGTTTCTTCAAGGTATATGTGATTGAGGACCTTGCAAGTTATTCTTAAAAATTTGCATTTAGGGGGAAAGCCGGGACGGCTCAGCGGGTTGAGCGCTCGCTTTGAGGCCACGAGGACCGGGGATCGAATCCCGGCTCTGGCCCAGGCAGGACCCACATGCTGAACTGGGGAGTTCCCACAGTTCGGTTCTCTAACTGTCTCTGTCTCTGTCTCTCTCTCTATCTGTCAAAAGTAAAATAGAAATAAATATGCACTGAAGACAAAAAGATAATTTCTCTATAAATGTGAAAAGATAAAAAAAAAAAAAAATTTGCATTTGTTTAGCTTTCTTATTGCAATGGATCTACTTTTGCATTGAAGCTTTCATTTGGTCTGTAAATGCAAATTTTGGATTTGGGAATCCTTTAAGAACAACTAGCCTACAGGAATCGTCCAAGAACTAGGCAATGTGAGATCCATTGTTAGTGCTATGGGCCATGCCTAGTTCTGGCCTAAGAATTTTGTTCTATGGGGAAGTCGGGATGGCTCAGGGGGTTAAGCACTCACTTTGCAGCGCCTGGGACTAAGGATCAAGTCCCAGTCCCAGCCCGTGCGGACCCATATGCTGAACTGGGGAGTGCCCCCAGTTCAGCTCTCTCTCTCTGTCTCTGTATCTCTCTCTCAAAAACAATAAAATAAAAAAATTAAAAAAGAATTTTGTTCTGATGCTGGATTGTATACTTTGTGCCATCTTGGGGGACCATTATTGGTTTCTGTACTGGCTCCATCGTGTAGTTTAAAGTGTAGCATTCTTCCCAGAATCGATGATCTTTTCTTTTGAATATTCCTTCTCTTTGTGTTATTAGTTATACAACAGGGCATATTTGGGCATGTCCCCCAAGTGAGGGAGACGACTATATCTTCCATTGCCATCCTCCTGACCAAAAGATACCCAAGCCCAAGCGACTACAAGAGTGGTACAAAAAGATGCTTGACAAGGCCGTGTCTGAGAGAATTGTCCATGACTACAAGGTAAGGAGAAGTGAGGGAGTTGATAGAAACAGAAATCGTGCTGCTACTTTGTATTCTGCCTCTTAACCATCTTAGCAGAAATCTTCTATTCTCCCTTTTCATGAAATTTTTAAAATCATACTAACTTGGTACAGTGTTTTTCTTTTGCCTGAATTAATAGTAAGAATGAAGTGTATATGGCAAAATGTTTTAAAATTGCTAAATCTATAATCAGTTGAGTATATCAGTATTCAATGTTCTCTTTATTTTTCTGTATAATCAAACATTTTCAAAGTTTTAAAAACTAAGCTTTCAAAGTGTCTTAGGTCAACATATCCCTGTTTTGAAGATGCCACTATTAAAAGTGACATCGTAGCCATTTGTGATTATAAGGAATCTCATAACTTGAACTGCTAGATTTCTTACTTGTTTTTACTCATGGGCAAGAAATCATCAACTGGATGCTTTCTTTTTCTTTCATTTTTTTTTAGGATTACTTTTAATTTCTTTTTTTGACAGAAAAGGGGGAGGACCCAGAGCAGTCTCCATAATTGCACATCATCAGTTTTTTTTCTACATAATTTCACTCCAGAGGTGGGCGCAGGGCAAGAACTGGTCAGGGGCCTCCTTCATGGGAAACACACCCCAGTGAGAACAAAACTGGGGGCGCACCCAGTTCAGCATATGGGTCCACAAAAGCCAGGGCCAGGATTCGATCCTCGGACCTTAGGGCTGCAAGACACACACTCAACCCAACCTGCTTAGCCATCCCAGAATCCCCTAGATCGGAGGTGGCGAACCGATGGCACACATGCTCAAAGTGGCACACGGAGCAATTATTTTGGCACGCAGAGCTGTGAATACCATTTTAAAAATTATTGTTTATGCTCTTATAGACATAAAAATAATCAATACCTCTATCTCACTCGATGGGTTGGCACGCAAGTCGAGCGAGTATACTCTTTATTTCATAAACTTTGGTACTCAATCGCCAAAAGGTTCGCCACCCCTGCCCTAGATGTTTTCTCTAGCAGCACATAAATCATCTGTAGCCATACAGTGTCCAGTATTTGTAATCTGAGTTATGTTGAACATACTTCTCAGTGAAAATTGCTGAAATTTCAAGGATTGGTGCAAGGCAGGTATGCCTTACATTGCATGCCTTTTGACATCAGGGTTTGGTAAAGGCCACAGTGTGAATGCCTCTGCTCCTGCCCCTGCCATAGGTCCTACCTAGCAGGGTAATTTACCACTTGGTTATATAAAGGCACGTGTTCTCCCTGCCCTCATGGGTAGAGGAAAGAGAATACCAGAAGTACTGTCTGAAGACCAGGCCTTTCTTTTCACTGTTTATGATACGCAGTGTCTTATCAGGCATGGGGCTTAGATATAAAATCCCTGCCACCATTTCAGAAGACATTTTAATCCTCGGTATTTTGATGCCTGTTAGGTGTGATTGCTATAGAAATTTCAGTTTGTACGTGGATATTTTCACAGGATATTTTTAAACAAGCTACAGAAGATCGATTAACAAGTGCAAAGGAATTGCCTTACTTTGAGGGTGATTTCTGGCCCAATGTTCTGGAAGAGAGCATTAAGGAACTGGAACAGGAGGAAGAAGAGAGGAAGCGAGAGGAAAACACCAGCAATGAAAGCACAGATGTAAGACCTGCATTTTTTTTTTCCAACTCTACTTTGATTCTCATGTATAATCCAGAATTGAGCTTAAACTTTGAACTTGGTCTTAAAGCTCTCAGGTATGAAAGAGCCCTTTAAATTGTGTAAGAAATATTGGCTGAGTTTCTATTTTAGTGATATTAAACCTTTTTAGTATCAGATTCTTTTAAATAGAATCTTGATTTCCAATATGGAAACTGAAGGGAAACCCTGAAAAACTGATAGAAAATTACCTGTCTAGAGCAGGAGGTTGGCAAACTTTATCTTCTGTAAAGGTCCAGATTAAAAATATGTATTTTGGGCCTTACAGGCAATAGATCATCTTCAGCCCATTTAGAGGTTTTTTGTTTGCTTGCTTGCTGGTTTGGTTTGGTTTAATTTAGTTTTAACAATGCTTTGTAAATGTGGAAAACATTCTTAAGCCATACAAACCAGAAACAGTCCTGGACCACAGTTTGCTAGTCCCCCATACAAAACCTAGGTTTATAGGAGGATTTCTTAGGAGCTTATTTCTAGTCTATTATTTCCCCTTAGCATATCAAGAATTGCCCTCATTAAGTCTGACCTACTAACCCTTTACCCATTTAGAAAAAAAAAAAAGTCAGTGCAACTCACTGCTGCCTTCATTTATTCCTAGAATTGAAAGACTATAGACCTAATTCAAGGTCTCTACATATCACTGTATGGCAAGGAAGCTATACAAATTGGCATCAAATATGTGGTGACGGAAAGAGAACTGACTCTGGGTGGTGAACACATAAAGCAACACATAGACAATATAATGTAGAATTGTACACCTGGAACCTGTGTAATTTTTGCCAACCAGTGTCACCCCAATACATTTATCAATTAAAAAATAAAGAATGCTAGATTATAAAACTTCTCAACAAAGGAAAGAAACATGCACTGAGAATAAAGACAGCCTAGCAAAAATGTGAAGACCAGCAGAAAGAAGAACTGACTACAAATTTTCATTTGTTCCCCTACCCATGCTTTGGGGGTGAGGTTAGGAATGTAATCCACAAGTTTTCTTGGGGTAATTGGAATAAATGCTGCAGCCACAAGCACCACCAGTGAGTATTCTTAGTGCAAGTGGGAAAAAGGCTAAAGTAACCAACCCTTAAATAGTCTGTTAAAGAATACTTTACAGCCTTGTTTAAATTCATTTATTGAATGTTTCTCAAGTTATGTTTTTAGATTAGTAGGCTAATAAAATTCTAGAATGTGAATGGAAAGAAATGAATCCAAGTCCATGGCTGACCACTTCCATACACCCTTCACTACCCCACACTGTCACTCCTTGTTCCCCATCCTCAACGCTAGGATAGGACAGCTCGATCTCAGGGGTCTCCAAACTGTGGGGCTCTTCTGTCTAGTCAAAGAAATGAGGTTGCCATCATCTTAATGAAGAGTCTTCATGCAGGGATTGTTCACTAGGAGGAAATCAGTACAATATTAGTAAATATGAGTTTACTGTAAATGCCAGCTTAAAAAAGAAAGGGGTGAGTTAAGATCAGCTGTTGGAAGGCATAACATTATGATCTCTTCTTTCAAAGAAGGTAGAGTCTTTTTACCATTAGTATTATTCAGATCACTTCATAACAAAATGTTAATATTTTACACTTGATCTTAGCCAAAAGGCCAAAAAGCTATATATGTTAACATTTTCTTGTCTCCTTTGTGCTATTCTACAGGTGACAAAGGGTGACAGCAAAAACGCTAAAAAGAAGAATAATAAGAAAACCAGCAAAAACAAGAGCAGCCTGAGTAGGGGCAATAAGAAGAAGCCAGGCATGCCCAATGTGTCCAACGACCTCTCACAAAAACTGTATGCCACCATGGAGAAACATAAAGAGGTAAGATCAGCCTCCAAGAATGAGAGTTTTAAAAACAGGGCAGGATTTCTACAATCCAGCACACCATGGTTGGCATGTATGATGTGAGCATCAGACCATTGGAAATTTAGAAGGAAGAAATCACCTGAGGAGTAAGAAGGAAAAAAAGAGATGGCTAAATTGGGTGGTAAGATGATAAGGTTTCTTTGCAGCTATTAAAAATCTACATATGGTACAGTCTAACATAGTGTACTTCATAATGATGTTTTGGTCAGTAATGGACTGTATATGCAATGGTGGTCCCACAAGATTGTGATGGAACTGAAAAATACTTATAGCCTAGCAACATCGTAACATCCTAGCACTGTGCATTACGCATGTTTGTGGTGATGCTGGTGTAAACAAACCTACATGCTGTCAGTTGTATAACAGTATAGCACATGCAGTTAGTCTGCTGTGTGTCATCTAGGTTTGCTTGAGTACACTATGACCAAATGACACATTTTTCAGAACATACCCTGGTAGTGAAGTGGCACATGAATGTAATATAAAAATACAAGCAGTTTGTCTCACCCTGTTGTTTGTGATCCTCTTAGATTTGTACCTCTGTCCATTGTTCAGTATATTGGCTTGTTGGATATTTTGTAATAGTTTTGTTTTCAACCAAGCTCCTTTAGAACTCCCATTGGCCATTCCAGTTTGCCTGTAATGGACTTTGGCAAAACAAGTGAATAAAATTTACTGACTGTTGGCCTTCCTGAAAGTGCATTGGGAAGTGGAGAGAACTGGATAAAAGTTAAACTTTCATACATACACTGTAACCTCTTCTCAGAGAAGTTAAAATTTTGAATTATTTCATTTTTTCAATTGCTTATTTGTTGTTGTAGGTAGTTTGTGAATATGGGAATATAACTGGGTGTGTTGAACTTCTTCCCTTCATCATCATTGGTTCTTAGAGAGTAATTCATGTCAGGCTTGTTTTTGTTTGTTTGTTTAATATCTCAGTTCAGCTTTATTCAGACATAATGAAATACAAGAAGTGGCTATTATGTGGAGAGGGAACTGAAAGCTTGATATTTAAATATGGAATTATAACCAAATTGATTAAGCAATCTCTTTGGGAAAGAAATAGCTATGGCAGAACCCTTCTTTAGAGAGGTACTTACTTTAATGGTGCTTGAGCTATAAAGCTATTCAAAGCACCTTTTCCCATACATGGCTACTCTACCCCCATGTTGAAGCCTAAAGAACTAGTCAACAAGATAGCCTAAGAGGATAGAGGTCTGCTACCATTGCCTCAGCCATGCTAGTGAAATGGAAGGATTGCCAAGTTCTAGTGGGTGTCTCACTTAGATAATAATTATTAGCTATTTCGAGCAATATTTAGTGTCACAAAATTGTAACAGCAATTGGGAAAGGCCCTGAGAGTCTATTGTAATAGATCTGACTTAAAGAGTAAATACAAGTATATTCTATGACTGTTTAATCTGAAGATATAGGTAGTAGTCTCCTGTTAGAAATGAGAATCTGAGGTTGTGAGTTTTAAGTTAAATTCAAGTATTAGCTTGGTTATAGAGTGACAACAGTGGAATGAATCATGAGGGCTGTTTTTGGAGGTTTGGCCATAGTGAAGATTTCCTAGGGAGTCACCAGATGGTTTTTGTTACCCTCTGTTTTGAATGGGTTGTTGTTACAAGCATTCCCCACTTGTTAAATTCAGTGGTTTCCTCTGTGTCATTTTCATACTGCTCTTCCTTGCTTTGTAAGTACTTTCTTTGAGTTACAGTCTTAAACCCAATATCTCAAGGTCAAACGTCACAGTCCTCCCTTGATGTTTTTAACTTCTGGCATCCAGTATGTGTCTATTCAAGACAAACCACTGATCTAATGCCCGGTCCTTATATGTCCAACTAAAGATTATGTGTCAAGGTGCCATGTCTTAGTTCTCAGCCCTATTTTCGTAAGAGTCCAGGCCAGTTGTTTTGTAGAATGTTCCTCAATTTGTATTTGTCTGCTTTGTTTCCTTTTGATTAGACTGTATCTTAAAACAGTACATCTCTGAGGCAAAATGCCCACAATATGTATGCTGGAGAGAGGGCTATATCACTTAACCTTGCAGTGTGGTTGTAAAATGCACTCGGCATTCGGCAGCCTTTCTGCACCTGTCTGCTCTTGGTGTCCAGCACCTTGCAGTGCTCCAGCCCCAGAGCCAGAGTGAGCTTGTCTGTTTTGCAGGTTTTCTTTGTAATCCGTCTCATCGCTGGTCCTGCCGCCAATTCCCTGCCTCCCATTGTTGACCCGGACCCCCTCATCCCCTGCGATCTGATGGATGGGCGGGATGCCTTCCTCACCCTCGCCAGGGACAAACACCTGGAGTTCTCTTCCCTCCGAAGAGCCCAGTGGTCCACGATGTGCATGCTGGTGGAGCTACACACCCAGAGCCAGGACCGCTTCGTCTATACGTGCAACGAGTGCAAGCACCATGTGGAGACACGCTGGCACTGCACCGTGTGTGAGGTAGGCAGGGGTGGTGGGGTCAAGAGGACACTGGGGGCCCATGGGAGGGGCCTGACCTCATGAATCTAAGCTGTAGAGCTAGAGAGGTTTTTCTCTGAAAGGGCTATGAGCCCCAGCAGACTGTGTGAAATGCTCTTGAATGCCCTTAGCCATGGAGAGTTGACCTGCACCTATGTTCTTCTCCCCCAGGATTATGATTTGTGTATCACCTGCTATAACACTAAAAACCATGACCACAAAATGGAGAAACTCGGTCTGGGCTTAGATGATGAGAGCAATAACCAGCAAGCCACAGCCACACAGAGCCCAGGGGACTCACGGCGCCTAAGCATCCAGCGCTGCATCCAGTCGCTGGTGCATGCCTGCCAGTGCCGCAACGCCAACTGCTCACTGCCCTCCTGCCAGAAAATGAAGCGTGTTGTGCAGCACACCAAGGGCTGCAAACGGAAAACCAATGGGGGCTGCCCCATCTGCAAGCAGCTCATCGCCCTGTGCTGCTACCACGCCAAGCACTGCCAGGAGAACAAGTGCCCTGTGCCCTTCTGCCTGAACATCAAGCAGAAGCTCCGGCAGCAGCAGTTGCAGCACCGGCTCCAGCAGGCACAAATGCTCCGCCGGAGGATGGCCAGCATGCAGCGCACTGGTGTGGTGGGCCAGCAGCAGGGTCTGCCCTCCCCCACCCCAGCCACACCTACCACGCCAACCAGCCAGCAGCCCAGCACCCCACAGACACCCCAACCCCAACCTCCTCAACCACAGCCCACCCCTCCAAACAGCATGCCACCCTACTTGCCCAGGACTCAGGCTCCTGGCCCTGTGTCCCAGGGTAAGGCAGCAGGCCAGGTGACCCCTCCAACTCCACCTCAGACTGCTCAGCCACCCCTTCCAGGGCCCCCACCTGCGGCAGTGGAAATGGCGATGCAAATTCAGAGGGCCGCTGAGACACAACGCCAGATGGCCCATGCGCAAATTTTTCAAAGGCCAATCCAGCACCAAATGCCCCAGATGACTGCAATGGCCCCCATGAATATGAACCCACCACCCATGGTCAGGGGTCCCAGTGGGCATTTGGAGCCAGGGATGGGGCCCACTGGGATGCCACAGCAGCCGCCACCATGGGCCCAAGGAGGATTGCCTCAGCCCCAGCAACTGCAGTCCGGGATGCCGAGGCCAGCCATGATGTCAGTGGCCCAACATGGTCAGCCCTTGAACATGGCTCCCCAACCAGGATTGGGCCAAGTGGGTGTGAGCCCTCTCAAACCAGGCACTGTGTCTCAACAAGCCTTACAGAACCTTCTGCGGACTCTCAGGTCTCCCAGCTCCCCCCTGCAGCAGCAACAGGTGCTTAGTATCCTTCACGCCAACCCACAGCTGTTGGCTGCATTCATCAAGCAGCGGGCTGCCAAGTATGCCAGCTCCAATCCACAGCCCCTTCCTGGGCAGCCTGGCATGCCCCAGGGCCAACCAGGCCTACAGCCCCCTGCCATGCCAGGCCAGCCAGGGGTCCACTCCAGTGCAGCCATGCAGAACATGAGTCCCATGCAGGCAGGCATCCCAAGGACTGGCCTGCCCCAGCAGCAGCCACAGCAACAGCTCCAGCCACCCATGGGGGCCATGAGCCCCCAGGCTCAGCCGATGAACATGAACCACAACACCATGCCATCACAGTTTCAAGACATCCTGAGACGACAACGGATGATGCAGCAGCAGCAGCAGGGAGCAGGGCCAGGGATTGGCCCCGGGCTGGCCAATCACAGCCAGTTCCAGCAACCACAGGGAGTGGGCTACCCACCCCCGCAGCCTCAACGGGTACAGCATCACATGGGACAGATGCAACAAGGGACCATGGGGCAGCTGGGACAACTTCCCCAGGCCTTGGGAGCAGAGGCAGGAGCCAGTCTTCAGGCCTATCAGCAGCGACTCCTTCAGCAACAGATGGGGTCCCCTGCTCAGCCCAACCCCATGAGCCCCCAACAGCATATGCTCCCAAATCAGGCTCAGTCCCCACACCTACAAGGCCAGCAGATCCCTTCTTCTCTCTCCAATCAAGTGCGTTCTCCCCAGCCTGTCCCTTCTCCTCGGCCACAGTCTCAACCTCCCCACTCCAGCCCTTCCCCAAGGATGCAACCTCAGCCTTCTCCACACCACGTCTCTCCACAGACCAGTTCTCCACATCCGGGACTTGTAGCTGCCCAGGCCAACCCCATGGAACAAGGGCATTTTGCCAGCCCGGACCAGAATTCGATGCTTTCTCAGCTCACTAACAATCCAGGCATGGCAAACCTCCATGGTGCAAGCGCCACAGACCTGGGACTCAGCACCGATAACTCAGACTTGAATTCAAACCTCTCACAGAGTACATTAGACATACACTAGAGACACCTTGTAGTATTTTGGGAGCAAAAAAATTATTTTCTCTTAACAAGACTGTTTTGTACTGAAAACAATTTTTTTGAATCTTTCTTAGCATAAAAGACAATTTTCCTTGGAACACATAAGAACTGTGCAGTAGCTGTTTGTGGTTTAAAGCAAACATGCCAGGTGAACCTGAGGGATGATAGAATACAAAGAATATATTTTTGTTATGGTGGGTAACCACCAGCCTTTTTTCCCCGTGTGTGTGTGGTTCAAGTGTGCACTGGGAGGAGGCTGAGGTCTGTGAAGCCACCCACATGCTCCTGCCTTGCACCTCCAATAGGTTTTATTATTTTTTTTAAATTAATGAAAATATGTAATATTAATAGTTATTATTTACTGGTGCAGATGGTTGACATTTTTCCCTATTTTCCTCACTTTATGGAAGAGTTAAAAAAGAACATTTCTAAAACCAGAGGACAAAAGGGGTTAATGTTACTTTAAAATTACATTCTATATATATATATAAATATCTATAAATATATATTAAAATACCAATTTTTTTTCTCTGGGTGCAAAGATGTTCATTCTTTTAAAAATGTAATAAAAAAATTTCCCTTTCATCCCTTCAAGTCAACTTTTGTGCTCCAGAAAATTTTCTATTCTGTAAGTCTGAGCGTAAAAACTTCAAGTATTAAAATAATTTGTACATGTAGAAAGAAAAATGACTTTTTCAAAATATACAGAGGCAGCTGCCAAATTGATGTATTATATATTGTGGTTCTGTTTCTCGAAAGAATTTTTTTGTTATTTTTACATCTAACAAAGGAAAAATTAAAAAGAGGGTCAGAAACAATTCCAGTGGGATGATTTTAACATGCAAAATATCCCTGGGGTTTCTTCTTTGCTTGCTTTCTTCCTCCTGACCCTGCCCCCCCACCCCACCCCCAACCTCCCACACACACACACACACACACACACACACACACACACACACTTTCTGTAAAACTTGAAAATAGAAAGCAAAAAACCCTCAACTGTTGTAAATCATGCAATGAAAGTTGATTACTTATAAATATGAACTTTGGATCACTGTATAGACTGTTAAATTTGATTTCTTATTACCTATTGTTAAATAAACTGTGTGAGACAGACAGCTGACTGTGTTTCACTTTTTGTCGTCACATCATTCTCTTAGAAGGCTAAGTAGGGGAAGCCAGGATGGCTCAATGGGTTAAGTGCTCACTTTGCAGCCCTGGGGGACCAAGGATCAAGTCCCTGCCCTGGCCCAGTTCCTGCCCTGTGCAGCCCTGCGCCCACCTGTGAAATGAAACTGGAAAAACAAATGATGTGCAACTATGGAGACTGTTCTGGGCTCTCTCTCTCTCTCTCTCTCTCTCTCTCTCTCTCTCTCTCTCTCTCTCTCTCTCTCTCTCTCTCTCTCTCTCTCTCTCTCTCTCTCTCTCTGTCTCTGTCAAAAACAATAATCATCCTCATCATAACCCTTTTAGTGCAGCAGGCCCATATATCAGTTCATACGTAGACCATAGTTAAAAGCACTAGAACTTATATTTTTTCTTGTATGATGTATTGCTGAAGTAATTACATTTCTTTTCCAGACAATGTAAAATAGTATTAACTAATTCAATTTATATAAAACTAAAAACGCATATGGATATCTAAAACAATACCTTCATAACGTTTTTTTTCCTAAGGTGATAACATTTTATTAAATTACCCTAAACATTTCTCACTAGTACTGCTGCTGGCAGAAGGTGGCACTAAAAGGGTTAAGGGATGAAAAAGTGCCTCAGGGGGAAGCTGGGATGGCTCCGTGGGTTGAGCTCTCACTTTGCAGCGCAGGGGACCGAGGATCAAGTCCCTACCCTGGCCCTTGCAGACCCGTGTACTGAGCTGGGGAGTTCCCCCAGTTCAGTTCTCTCTATGTCTCTGTATCTCTCTCTCTCTCTCTCTCTCTCCTCTCTCTCTCTCTCTCTCTCTCTCTCTCTCTCTCTCTCTCTCTCTCTCTCTCTCTCTCTCTCTCTCTCGTCAAAAACAAAAATAATAAACATTTTTTTTAAAGATTTATAAAATTAAAAAAAAGAAAAAAGCGCCTCAGGCATATCTGCCTAAATCAGAGCAGCTCCTTTTGGAAAAACACCCACATTCTCTCACACTTCCAACCTGAAGGGGAGGTGGGGAATGAAGTAGGAAAGGAAAACAAAATAAACCTGGAAGGCTAAGATAAATTAATACAACAGTGAGTCTAGTACTATGCTAGGTGTTAATGGAGAGTTTACTGGTCCTTCCAAATGCATATTACATTAGCTAAGAAGTTTGAAAAAAGACATTTATATATATAGAGTTCAAGGGCTAAAGAAACCTCAAGTGGCTTCATTCAAACCCCTATTTGTTCTATTTTACATTGTGTCAACAAAAACAACCAGGATCTTAATGTTAGGAGAAACTGCAGCCAGCATTAATAGAAACACATGCCCCCACCAGAAAGTGTTACCAAGCATCTTCCTGCCTTAGGTCAGTGGTCCAGCAGCAGTGCCAGGCCGGACAGCACACAGGACAGGATACAGCCCAGATCTAGAAAAAACAATAATGCTTAAGAAAGGTAAACTTAAGCAGGAAATAAGGTACAGGGACAAACCTGGCTGATGGGAATTGGGAAAGTTTCTGGAAAGGAGTATTTAAACTGGGTCTTGGAAGGGAGATGAATGGAAAAAGGTGGAGAGGAGTGAGGAAGAACACCTAGAAGAATGAAGAATTACCATTTCCCTGAAAATAAGACAGTGTCTTACCCTGTTTCCCCGAAAATAAGACAGTGTCTTATATTAATTTTTGCTCCCAAAGATGCGCTAGGTCTTATTTTCGGGGGGATGCCTTATACGTATTTCAGTGAGAGGCAAAACTGTAAGTAGGTCTTATTTTCAGGGGATGTCTTACTTTCGGGGAAACACGGTAGATCCACTTGGTAGAGACCAGTTTACAGAAGATGGCAAGTACCTGCTACAGAAAGACCCCCATTTTGCTCCCTATTACTATGGGCCCAGGACTGATATGAACCGCAGAAATACTTAGAATTCTAACCTTATTGCAAGCCATAAATTTCCAGCATCCTTAGCTCTAGCCTCTGCCTAACGACTGCTGGATTGAAACATTAGACCAGATTTCACTGCAATGTTTTAGGGTAGAGGGGACAGAAATATATAATTAAATGGGGGGGGGGGGCGCGAGGACACAAAAACTATCCTTTCCCAGGCCAGAGATAATGCTAGGGAGGAGGAACATAGGATTATTCTAGAGTCAGGAATACAAAATTTCAATGTTTCTGTGTACTTGAAAATTATCACAATGAAAAGCAAGGAAATTCTAAAAGGAGCCCAGTCTCCAGTTGGGCTGTTTCTAACCCAGTGGGGGCGGGTAGCATTCCAGTGCTCTCATTGACTTAGCTTACTGAATCCCCCAACAGCCCCAGATGACAAGGGAGAAAACTGCAGCTCAGGTGAAATAACTTGCTCAAGACTACACAGCCAGAGGGAAGCCAGGATGGCTCAGTGGGCTAAGCGCGCGCTTTGCAGCCCTGGGACCAAGGATCGAATCCCGGCCCTGGCCTGTGTGGACCCATATGCTGAACTGGGGTGTGCTTCCCATGTGAGAGGCACCCAGTTCAGTTCTCGTCCCCCCAGTTCGGCCCCTGGATCGAGGGGGCGTGCCTCCCATGGGGGAGGCCCCCAGCCCAGCTCCCACTCTTCGCGGCCCCCCACCCACCTGTGTGCACCGAAACCATGTCAAAAACTGATGACATACAACTATGGAGACAGCTGTGGGCCCTCCCCACTTCCCTCTTTCTCATCTCTCAAACAATAAAATAAATCTTAAAAAAGAATAAGGAATGGGGAAGCCGGGAAAAGAAATCCACAAAAAGCTACTCAAACTAGTAAGTGAATTTAGGCAGGTAGCAGGATACAAGAAAAGTTTTTTCCCCTAAGATTTATTGTTTGTGAGGTGAGAAAGAGAGAGAAGCTTGTGCTTCTTTGTCAAATGCTGGTTGGTTAGCATGGAACTATTTCTCTCTATCCCTCTGCCAATAGCACCACAGTCTTGAATAATGTAGCTATATTATAAGTCTAAAATCAGTAAGTGATTCTCCGCACTTTATTAATCTTTTTCAGAATGGTTTTAGCTATTCTAATTCCTTTGACTTTCCACCCTTAGTTCACACAAGATGAACCTGACAGAGATGATAGATATGGTGTAGACAGAGCAGGGCCAGGACCCAGCCCAACTTGCCTCACACTAGTTGGGAGCTCCTAGAGGACTAGCATCTTGTCTTAATAATTTCTGATGCCTCAGGGATCAGTGCTTTGGCACTAAATGTAAATGAATGGACAGAGGGATCCCTCCCCATCCATGTGTCTATGGTAGGCTCTGAAGGGTGAGCTTAACAGCACAGGCATTTATTCAACAATCATTCTAGGTATCAGACCTTAGACTCTAGGCAAAAACAGATCACGGTTAGAGGGCTCACAGTTTAGTGAGGACACCTGATGTGTAAATTAAAGACAATAGCAATGTCACTTGACTGTGCTTGAAAAAGTCAGGGAAAGCTTCCCGGCAGAGGAGGTGCTCAAGCTGAGTCTTGAAGGAAGAGAGTATGTGCTCGTTAGGCAGATGGAGAGCCCAGGCAGAGGGGCATCATGTGCAAAGGAGCTGAGATGACGGAGCCTTTGTTCAAAGACCTGCCACCTGCTCTGAATGGCTCACATGCAGGGAGCACACTGGGCGTGTTGGGAGAGGCTGAAAGGTGGACAACTTCTGAGCTTGCTGGGCCCTGACTGGCTAACAGATGGGAAACGCAAAGGGGTTTTATTTTTGTTTTATGGAGGTATAATTTTCATCCCATAAAATTCATCTCTTTTGTGTACAAGTCAATGATTCTTAATAAATTTACAGAGTTGCGCAACCATCACTACAATCCAGTTCTAGATTTCATCACCCCGAAAAGATCCCTCCTTTCTGTCTGTTTGCAGTTAACACCCTGTTCCCATCTCCACCCCCGGCCACCACTGAGCCGCTTCCAGACTGTACAAATGCCTTTCCACCAAAGGCAGAAAAACAGATGACTTGATCATTTTTTTTTTTTTTAAGTTTCACTCAGCATTGTGGAAATTGGTTGGAGGGGAGTTCAGACTGAAGGCCACCTCTGTCACTACTTCCCTGGATGCTCAGATATAAGTATCTGAAGGCCTTTTATATGCTGAACTGGGAGCTCCCTTAGTTCAGTTCTCTCTCTGTCTCTGTATCTCTCTCCCTCTCTCTCTCCTCTGTCAAAATAAATAAATAAATAAAATATATATTGAAGGCCTTTTAACAATCTATGAATCCCCTTTCTTACTGGCAATGTTGGAATTTCCACGTTTTTTCATCTAATTGGTCCAAGGGTCAGATCAGTGGTTAGTCTTATTAATCAATATTGTGAGCATTTATCACAGAAAACCAGTGGCATTTTTAGATTTAATTGTCATCAGTGGATGAAAATGCTCTTACAATTCAATTTGTTACTTAAGGCCGGCCCACATTTTTGTTTTGAGCCCCCCTTTGAGATGTCAGGAGTACATTAAAGGAATTGCTGCTATTGGTACCCCAACAGCACCATAGCATATTTAGAAAGGGGCTCTAACTTTACTATGGAATTACAAATGCCTATCTCCTGAGCTGTGTGAGGGACTGGGCTATTTTGCTAAGGCTCACTAATTGATTTCAAGGTGATCAGCTGAAATGAGCAAAAAGCGAGGTGGATTGTCATGCAGATTAAACAAAAGACTCAAGATCCCCTGGCATTAAAACAACAACAAAACAAACACCTGGCGTAAGTGATGTTCATTAGATATTTGTGGACTCTGAATCTGGATCAACGATGCGAAGAGTGGTTTAGTGAAAAGCGCTGCCTTGCTTTTTCCCTAGGCTTCAGCAGCTCCTTTCTAAATCAGAGAACGCCTGGCTTTTAAGTTTGTTGTGAGGATAAACAGGGTTACAGGACATGTGGAAACACTTAGCCCAGAATACACCTGCCACACATCAGACATTATTATTATTTGCCCCGGTTCCACTTCGCAGGCCCATAGGGACTAAAACAGCGTCTCTTGGTGCATTTGCCAGTGTTGGTGATGACAGACTGCCACCTGTGAAACCCCTCTGCCTGTATTAACACACTCCTCAAAGAGGGGCATTTGATGGGCACCTGCCAATTAACTTTACACATCCAGAAATGGTATCACCAAATTAAATACTGTTATTCTATAAAAAATAATAATAATTCAGTTGCTTTCAGTGATATTTCAAAAACCCTACTTACATTTCTCATGTTCTTTCCAATGATTTTCTAGAAGGTGTACCTGTCAATAGAGAGAACAAAAATTATTATTTGCCACCAATGCCCTTAAAATAATTGTGATTAGAAAACCCAAAACACAGTCAGAATTTAATCAACCCCCTGCCCCACTACCTCCTGGTTTTGATTTCACCTAAAGAACTCCTCAAAGTTGGTTCAACCCAAACAAGAAACATTTAAAAAAATAACCATAATGAAAACTGCTGTGTCCTGGTATTCTCGGTTGCTGGGATATGGTTGTTGGTAGTAGGGGAGGGGCAAGCAGATCTAGCAAAAGTATTGTTTTAAACTGGTAGCTAGGAGCTCAGATGATGAGGCTACAGGCTTCGTTGAGGTTTGGAGCTTTATCCAAGGCAGTGATCCTGAAAAACCTTTCAATATTCTATCGTAATGCTTTGCCACTGTCCCCTGAACTAATAGACCTCTCAAGGCCATTTCCTCACCGGTACAAGGCAGCTAATAAACTCTTCATCGGTGAGTTAATTGTGAAGCATTATCTATGACAACGTTATGGAAAGTGCTTTACACGTTGCAAAGTCCTGCGTCCATATTAGTTCTTATTTTTCATAAGTCCAACCATTTTTGAGGAGGAAACCATGGCCCATACAGAACAAGCGTCTGCCCAAGGTCTAACAGGGAGGGCATTAGGGCAGAACTCACAGTTACCTCCACCCATCAAACCCTTCTCAGTTTTCAAAGTCCTGCCCGTTTTTCTCCGCCTAACGCTGTGGGCCCGGTTGCCCCAGCTCTGCCTCTCCCAGGACACGCGCATGTGAGCTGCGTGCGTCGCCTGCCACCGCGCTTGGGGGCGCGGTGACCAGCCAGCCCAGCCCAGGCGCTCAAAACGGCGGTTGCCCTGGTCAGCGCAGCGATCAGTTCCCCCAGTTTCTGCCCATGGGGAGGGGTCGCTCCGTCCCCGGCACTGTGCTAATTGTTCGGGCCGAGCGCCGACCCCCACCTCGGAATAATTAAGACAAGGGTGGGGGGGTTTCGCTGTCTCACCCCCTACTGGGCACAACCCAGGGGAGGCACCCCAGCTCTGCCAGCCCCCCACTCTCCAGTCCTGCTGCCCGCTGCGCCCCCCTACACGGCCTCACTGAGCCCCCCAGACGGGCCCCCGCTGTCTGCCCGCGCCGGAGCTCCTCCCAGCGCTGCCCGGCCGTGGGGGTGGGCAAGGATGTGGGTGGGGGGTGGGGCAGCCACCTCTGACCTCGGCCTGCACCACACCCACTACCAAGGCAGCACGGCGGTCGGTTAAGCCTGTTACCAGCCCATTTCACAGAAGAGGCAAACTGAGGCTGCCCAGGTGGCAGGCCCGCTGTCAAAGCGGTTAGCACTGTGCCCGCCTGTTGTTTGGGCCTGAAAACATGGGTCTCCTTTCTTTTGGATCCTATTGAAATGGAAGCTGCATGAGAGCAGGAACTGTGCCCTTCTCCGTTCACTGCGGTATCCACAGTGCCCAGAGAACAGTGCATGTGGTAGACCTCTCACCGGCCCTTCCCTAACTCTAACCCCAACCTGAGTCACCTGCCCCACTCCACTCCCCAAAGGTCTTATGAAATAACTGGGGGAAGGCCAGACAAAAATGAGTGATATGCCCTGAAAAAGAGCACCCAGCCTCAAGTCACCAATGCCAGGGAGTTGATGGGTTCAATTTATGGGACCGAATAAGAGAGGAGACCAGCTAAGAAGCTCCAGCGGAATCTGGAGGAGGGATGATGGTGGCAGTAAGGATAGAAAGAAATTAAAAACATAAATTGTTGTAGTTGTATGTATCATTTTATTTTATTTTTTAAATTTATTGGGGGGAAGCCGGGATGGCTCAGTGGGTTAAGTGCTCACTTTGCAGCACTGGGGACCAGGGATCAAATCCCAGCCCCGGCCCGTGCCATATGCTAAACTGGAGCTCCCCCAGTTCAGTTCTCTCTGTCTCTGTATCTCTCTCTGTCAAAAAAAACAATAAAAATAAATAAATAAATAAATAAATAAAATTTATTGCGGTGACATTGGTTGGTAAAAAGTACACAGATTCTAGTGTACAATTCTACATTACATTGTCTATGTGTTGCATTGTGTGCTCACCACCCAGAGTCCGTTCTTCCATCACCATATATTTGATGCCCCTTCCTTCCTCACCACCCCCCAAAAATAGAAACTATTGGTGGGAGGTTTTGGAGAAATAAAGGGATTTATTGGTGGATTTAAAATGAAGGGTGAAGAGAGAAATCAAGAGGAAGTTCCTGAGTAGTTGGTAGCATGCTGAAATGGGGAAAATTAGAAGAGAAATAGGTTTGACATAAGGGAATAAAGTGTTTTGTGGTTTATGGTGTAATGTCAAGTTGTCATCTCCACTGATGGATGTATGACTCTGAAGCTCAGAGGATAAACACATAGGCTGGAGATGTAAATTTGAAGCATATAAATGGTATGTACAGCCCTAAGAATGAAAGATGTTACTTATGGTAAGAAAAGAAAAGGGGGATGCTGGGATAGCTCAGCTGGTTGAGCACTTGCCTTGCAACCAAGAGGTCCGGGGATTGAATCCCAGCCCCAGCCCATGTAAACCATATGCTGAACTGCAGCACAACTGGTAACCACCGGGATGGTGGTTTGGTTCCCCCTGTACAGCCCCACATCCACTTGTATGGAATGAAACCATGTCACAACTAATGATGTACAATTATGGAGACTGCACTGGGCCTTCCCCCTCCTTCCTCTCTCTCTCTCTTGCTTGTTTTCTCACTCTCTCCTCTCAAGCAATAAAATAAATCTAAAAAAAAGAAAAGGGCCCAGGACAGAACTCTGGAGGAACACCAGCCAATACTTAGAATTCAGGTAAAAGAAAGAAAAGAAGAAAAAAAAAGAATTCGGGGAAGTCAGGATGGCTCAGTGGGTTAAGCGCTCACTTTGTAGCACCGGGGACCCAGGATCGAATCCTGGCCCTGGCCCGTGCGGACCCATATGCTGAACTGGGGAGTGCCCCCAGTTCAGTTATCTTTCTGTCTCTGTATCTCTCTCTCTCGCTGTCAAAAACAATAAAAAAATAAATTTAAAAAATTAAAAAAAAAATGAATTTACGTAGAAGAGGAAGGCCCTTCAAAGGAAAAAGGATAGGCCAGAGAGTCAAAAGGAAAACCAAGAAGAGCTCAAGAAAGGATAGTGTTTCAGGAAGAATGGAGTCCTCAGTTACACCAAATGCCAATGAGAGAAGAGAGACATGGCTATACATCAGAGAAGCTGTGTGTGAATGTGACAAAGCAGTTTTGGTGGAGTGAGGACAAATGGAGAAGTGGGGAGAAGCAGAAGCAGAGGTAAGTGTGTACAGACAAGTCCTGCAAGAGACTGGGGGCATGGTGGAATAGCACAATGGTAGGGGACAGAGGAGGTGGTGGGTCCAAGGGATTTATTATATTTGTATAGCATGGGTGACACAAGAGCACTTTCATGTTGTATTGGGAATGATCCAATAGTGAGTGAGAGAGATCAATGATCCCTGAGAGAAGGAGAGTGACTTACGGAGAGAAGTCTCTGAAAAGAGAGGAGTCTATGAGGTCTGTGTGCAGAGGCATGGCTCAGACTAACCCAAAAGGGCAACTTTGCTACAACATGAGCCCCAGGCCCAGGAGATCCAAGGCAAAGGAACAGCCACACTTTTCCAAGGTGGCTACTCAACCTGTGTGTTGCTTAACAACCTGTGTGTAAATAAGACATTTCAACTGAATTCCTAATTAACTGCCATTGCAACTTATGCTAACAGTTCCTGTCACTGGGCCCACAACTCTACTTCTTTCCCTCCCCCAGAGTCTGGGTTCTGTTTTTTGTGTGTTTCTTTATTGAAATACTATGAAATTGGGAAACCAGGATGGCTCAGCAGGTTAAGCACTCGCTTTGCAGCCCCGGGAACTGAGGACCGAATCCTGGCCCTGGCCCATGTGGACCCACGTGCTAAACTGGGGTGAGCTTCCCATGTGGGAGGCCCCCAGCCCAGTTCCTGCCCTGTGCGGCCCTCCCCCACCTGTGTGGAACAAAACC
This sequence comes from Craseonycteris thonglongyai, assembly GCA_004027555.1. Classification (NCBI taxonomy): domain Eukaryota; kingdom Metazoa; phylum Chordata; class Mammalia; order Chiroptera; family Craseonycteridae; genus Craseonycteris; species Craseonycteris thonglongyai. Next base: position 62,474 of record PVKE010003732.1, read on the forward strand.
ATGTGGGAAAAAACTGATGATGTACAACAATGGAGACTGCTCTAGGCCCTTGCCCTTCTCTCTGTCTCTCTCAGTCTCTATCTCTCTCTGTCTCTGTCAAAAACAATAAAATAAATCTTTAAAAAAATAATTAAAAATTTTTAATTAAAAAAAAAAAAAAAGACCCCACACCCAAAAGGGTGTTCTCTCTTTCCAGGAAAGGCAGTAAAAACTGCTCAGTCCCTTGTAATCCACCTTTTGAGCCACTTCTTGCTGGAGGCCCATTTCCATCTCTTAGAAGTGTATTTTCTCTACTTTTCCTTTTAGCAAACTTCTCTTTTGCCCCTGTAAAACAAACAAACAAACAAACAAACATACACCTTCTCTCAACTGTAGCTCACAACCAACTGCACCAAACAAGTTGAAATTTGTCACATACTGTTACTAAGGTTCGACGTGCCACTTGCCATATTGAGAATCCCTGTTTTTCTGTGGAATGGAGCTCAGCAGCAGCATTCACTGACACCATAGTTGTGTTTTGTTTTGGTTTGGTTTTTTTTGTTGTTGTTGTTGTTTTTTGTTTGTTTTTTTTATTTTTATTTTTGACAGAGAGAGAGAGAGATACAGAGACAGAGAGAGAACTGAACTGGGGGAGCTCCCAGTTCAGCATATGGTTCCGCACGGGCCGAGGCCGGGATTCGATCCCTGGTCCCTGGTGCTGCAAAGTGAGCGCTTAACCCACTGAGCCATCCTGGCTTCCCCTTGTTTTGTTTTTAATCACACTTCATACATTCCAGGAGAGATAGGCCATAAACAAGTAAACAAGTGAACAAGGTAATTGCAGGCAGAAACAAGTGCTACCAACAAGTGCTACTGTAAAATGGGTGAAAGGATATAGAGTGAGAGGAGGGAACCGCTGCTTTAAATGAGGTCCCTGAGAAGGTGACTTTGAGCTGAAATCTGAAAAATCAAAAGCCATCCCTGAGAAGAGCCATGGAGAGCATTTCCCACACAAACGGAACAGCAAGTGCTAAGGCCCTGAGGCCAAGCCTGTCAGGCAAGAACAGGAAGAAGAGGTGAGTGGATGGATAAAGTAGAAAAGTGGAGAGGGTGGTACAAAAGGAAGTTGCAGAAACAACTGGGACCAGATCATTCAGGGTCTTGTGGAGTATTTGGGTTTTATTCAAAGTGCAAGGGGAAGATATTAGGGGTTTTAAGCAAGGGAATGAGCATGATTTGGTTTATAATTTCAAAAGATTCTTGAAACCTGTGGTTTCAAGAAGGTGAAAATTCAAACAAGGAGACCAGCTGGAAGACTGTTGCAGGGCTGTTGCTGGTGGCTGTATTAAGGTGGTAGTGGTGGAGGGATAAGGTTATATTCTGAAGGTAGAAGAACCACCAGGACTTGATAGTGTGAATATGGTGTTGAAGGTAGAAAAGGTTGAAGGAAAGAAATCAAGGAAGACTTTCGCATCTATGTGGTGGAACTACAATTTAGAAATATATCTAACATATAGTCAGCCTCCATGTATTACAATTAGATTCTCAATTAATTACAGACAGGATAGCATAGGAAAATAATTTGAATTAAATCTTAAATTCCAACCCTCTGTGATCTTATAAAATGTCTAAACCCCAAGAGCCACTGTTTTCTCATCTTTCAACGGGTGATGGACATACCCAGATTTGAGAAGTTTGTAAAGCTTCAGGAAAGCTCCTAGAACTCTGTGCACGGAGGTTGTGGGAAATCCCAAGGAATAGGACACAGAGCCTCCTGTTCGAGGCTGTATGCGGGAAATGATGGTGTAGGGTGAAGGATTTTGAACATGCGGGACATTTATAGTATTGGGCCTAAGAGTATTCCAATTTCTGCCTGAATTGGAATTGAGTCTCTCTGCTAGGCATTTAGCCCAAGAGCACCTTTAAATTTCTAATCAGGGAGAAAAAGATGATTCTTGAGGCCTGGAACAGTACCAGCTGCTCAATAATTGCTTAATGAGGAATGGGTCTGGATGAAGGAAAGAGCTTGGAGTAAAACAAGTGAAAACCGCCCGCAGGAGCTCGGGCAGGACCAGCACTCAGCGATTTTTCACGTCACTATAGCAATGCCCCCTCCACGCTCACTCACGGGGGAACTACAAGTCCCACAAGGAACCGCGCGTCCCCCCTCCCCCCCAGCCCAGGGGAGGAGAGGCCCTGTCGAGCGCGGTTCCGGCTTTTCCTCTTTCTAGAAGCCTGATTGGTCCACGGCTCTGGGAGGCGACCAATGAGTGAACTCTGGGAAAGCGGCGAGGGCAATATGGCTTCCTGCACCTGGTGACGGTTGAAGAAACTGTTAGGTCTCATGGAGAAGTCCCGGGGCGCCGAGGTGAGAAGGAGAGGACTTATCGTGTCTGGGAAAGGGAACCCCAAGAGCTTTGCGGGAGGCCCTCTTTTGTCTTTTTAGCGACGCCTTGCGGGTGGAGACTGGAAGGATGTATAAACAGGCTGAGCAAGGCCAGAAGCGACTGGAGTAGCCTTTTGCTCGGATCCTTCTGGGGCCGACGTCCGGCGAGTAGCTCAAGGAGGAACCAGCCTCCCTGGTCTGGGAAAAGGGAACTGGGCCCAGGATGTGAGAGTTCCAGCATCTTCGTTCTTCCTGTCTCGGGGTCGTGTTCTTTTGGGATTGTGAGGCCTGTCACATCCTGGTGGGACGTGAAGAGAGATTAAAGTTGAATAATCACTCCGTGTCTTAGAGGCTTCACGTGCATTATCTCCCCGTATACTCACTACAGCCCTGTTATTATTTCATTTTTATGGTTAAAGTAGCTGAGGCTTAGAGAGGTGGTGCGACTCTCCAGGAAGTTCACACAGCTGTGAAGGAGGTGGGCGCTAAGTCCGTTAGGCCCCCAAACTTTACCTGTTAGGTCTTTCCCACTACTACAACCTGTAACCCACGCACCCTTTAATCATTTGGCTTCTGGTCACCTTGTATTTAAATTCGGTTTTCTTTTCTAGCACATTTGCATGTACAGTTGTAAATATAAAATGGAGTGGCTCAATAATTCAACAAGGGTGAAGGAGAATAATCATACTAAGGCAGAGAATAAAAATAATAGCTCACGTTTTTAGACCTGTCACTAACTACTGGAAACAGACCCTGGCTCTACATACCTCAGTCTTCATAACAATCTTCTAAAGAAGGCTTGTTATCATCTCTGCTGTACTGATGATGAAGAAACTGAGAGCAGCAAGGTTAACTATCTTACACAAAATCACACAGATGAGTAGCAGAGCCAGGATTCGAACCTAGGTACAATCTGGTTTGAAATTCCATGCTTTTAACCAGTATAAAATGCCAACATTTATTGAACACTTAACTATGTGCAAGTCACTGTTCTGAGTGCTTTACCTGTATTGACCCTTACGTCCCCAGAGCCTATGAAATAGGTCGTATTATCCTCATTTACAGATGGGAAAACTGAGACAGTAAAGATTGACTTACTGCAGATCATACAGCTAGTAAAAAGTATTTGAACCCTGGACTAGAGCTCAATTCCACACCTTTTCTACTGCATTCCAAGTAGTTTCATATGCAACATCTCATTTACATTGCATAGCCTTTGAGCCACATATTTTTCTTATTTTATAGATGAGAAATTGAGGCCCAGAGAAGTTAAACGACTTACCCAAGGACCCATAGCTAGTTACAATCAGAGCTGTCTAAAGCTATGGTACTACCACTATGCTTTAACTATTGTGTCTTCTGCCTTCCAAATCTTTCATAGGGCAATCTGGGTCCCAAATTAACTTTTCTCTGACTTAAATAGTTTTTGAGTTGAGATTATTTTGATGTGCATATGCTGAAGAGGGAAGAATGAGTTTCTAATATAGGCACATCTCAGAGATTTTGCAGGTTCAGTTCCAGACCACTGCAATAAAGTTAATCATAATATTTTTGCTGGTGGATGGTCTTGCCTTCAATTTATAAAATAACCAGCATCTGTGAAGTGCAATAAGGCAAAATGCAATAAAACAAGGTATGCCAATAGTTAGCTGTCGCTTCGTATTAGCAGGGGATTGGTTCCAGGACACCTCTGGAACCAAAATCTATCGGATGCTCAAGTCCCTTTTATAAAATGCATACTCTTTCACATACTTTAAATCATCTCTGGATTACTTATAACACCTAATACAATGTAAATACTATGTAAATAGTTATACAATATTGTTTAAGTCATAATGAAAAGAAAATCAAGTCTGTATATGTTCAGTACAGATGCAGCTATCATAGGCCTAATTATATAGTACACGTCAGCAACAGTGTCACTTTTTTGAATGTTTGGAGCCCATGGATATGGAAGGCCAATTGTATATATCTTTCCCAGAAAGTCTTCATGAGGCACCTTACTTAGGTTCTTTTCATATCACTGTGTTCTATCTGACTCATGTTAAAATGTCATCACTTATAAAGAAGGAGCTTGGTTAATCCCTAATACATGTTTTTTCTATCTTGTTAAGCTATTCTGTTTGCTATTGAAAAGCAATGAACAAGTGTAATGATCCTGGTGTTTGCAAAAGGGTATTTGATTCTGCCTGCCATTTTATCCAAAAGTGTTAATTTAACTTGACCAAACACTGGAAAGGGAACTGAGAGCAGATTTGTAGCAGCCCTCCTCATACCCTAAGACAAACACAATTTCTTCTGCCTGATCTGTGTCATCCTTTCAATAGGAGATTCCTTCTTCTGAACCAATGGAGGAAGAGGAGGAAGATGATGACTTGGAGCTCTTTGGTGGTTACGACAGTTTCCGAAGTTACAACAGCAGTGCGGGCAGTGAAAGCAGCTCTTATCTGGAAGGGTCAAGTGAAGCAGAAAATGAGGAAAGAGAAGCAGGGGAGCTGCCCACCTCCCCCCTTCATTTGCTCAGCCCTGGGACTCCCCGCTCCTTGGACGGCAGTGGTTCTGAGCCAGGTGCCTTCAGAGTGTCCCTGAGGATGGGGAGGTTTCAGGAGGCTACTGAGGAAGAGGAGGTCATAGGCCATGTGAGCTGAGGCATCCAGATGGAAAGGGCTGTTTGATCTGATGTCTAAGGGATCAGATGTCTGAGGACCTGTGAGAGAGACAGAAGCATCCTAAGTATCCCCAAGGGTCATTTCCTCTGCTACAGTCTGGTTTCAAATTGTGATTTCATTCATTCTTTTCATACAACTAATGTGTATTTAGCACATATTAGATGCCAATCATTAACATGATGCTGCTTTTACATATGTGTGAACAGCCGGTAGATTTCTAAGCCTGGGTGTTGAGAGGATAGGACACCGAAAGTGTTCTGGTTGCTTGCTATTCAGGAAGGGACAAGAAATAGCTTGCAGATTGGTGGGGATAGGGAGGGAGAGACAGAATAAAGTGACCTCTGGATAAGAGGATTATGGTGGCAGTGGGCAGGTAAGAACCCCCATGGATCATCAAGCCAGTTGACTTCCGAGATGTGATGCTTGGTCAGCTGCTGGCCCCGTGTCAGGGCCTCCAGCCTGTGGACTGCCTGTCAAGAGGCAGACTAGACGGTCTGTGGGGACACTCCTGCTCCTTGGTACCTAAACTCTTATTTTTCTAAGTTTAGAGAGAGTCTTTTTTTTTTGTTAACTATTTATTTTGTATTAGTTTCAGGTGTACAGCATATAGGTTAGACATTTATATAATTTGTGAAGTAATAAGTCTAGTACCCACCTGGCACTATACATAGTTATTACATTATTGACTATATTGTACTTTATAGCCCCATGACTGTGTTGTGAGTACCAATTTGTACTTGTTAATCCCTCCACCTTTTCACTCGGCTCCCTAACCACCCTCCCATCTGGTAACCATGAGTTTCTTCTCTGTATCTATCAGTCTGTTTATTTGTTTTGTTTTTAGATTCTACATATAAGTGGGATCGATCAGATGGTGTATGTCTCTCTCTGTCTGACTTAAGTTAGCATAATAGCCTTTAGGTCCATCCATGTTGTTGCAGACAGTAAGATTTCATTTATTTTATAGCTGAGCAATATTTCATTTTACAATACGTACCATATATTCTTTATCCAGTGGTCTATTGATGGGCATTGCAGTTGTTTCTATATCTTGGCTGTTGGGGAAGCCGGGATGGCTCGGTGGGTTGAGCGCTCACTTTGCAGCGCCGGGGACCAAGGATCGAATCCCGACCCCGGCCCGTGCGGAACCATATGCTGAACTGGGAGCTCCCCCAGTTCAGTTCTCTCTCTGTCTCTGTCTCCGTATCTCTCTCTCTCTCTCTCTCTCTCAAAAAAAAACTAAACCAATAAAAATAAATAAATAAATAAATATATCTTGGCTGTTGTAAATAGCGCTGTAGTGATGAGCATAAGAGTGCAAATACCTTTTTGAACTAGAGTTTAACATTTCTTCAGATAAATACCCAGAAGTGGAACTAGTGGGTCATAAGTTTTCATTTTTAATTTTTTGAGGAATCTCCAAACTGTTTTCTATAGTGGCTGCACCAATTTGCAAGCCCACCAACAGTGTACAAGGCTTCCCTTTTCTTTGCATCCTTGCCAACACTTGTTTTTTGATTTTTTTTTTTAAGTATATATTTTTTTATTTATTTACTTTTGACAGAGAGAGAGAGAGATACAGAGACAGAGAGAGAACTGAACTGGGGGAGCTCCCAGTTCAGCATATGGTTCTGCACGGGCTGGGGCCGGGATTCGATCCCTGGTCCCCGGCGCTGCAAAGTGAACGCTTAACCCACTGAGCCATCCCGGCTTCCCCTTTTTTTTTTTTTTTGATTTATTGATGATAGCCATTCTGACAGGTGTGAGATAGCATCTCATTATGGTATTTGCATTTCTCTGATGATTAGTGATGTCGAGCATCTCTTCATATGTCTTTTGGCCATGGGTATGTCTTCTTCGGAAAATGTCTATCCAGGTCCTTTGCCCATTTTTTTTTTTTAAGATTTGTTTTACTGTTTTTGACAGAGACAGAGTCAGAGATAGAGAGACAGAGAGAAGGAGGAGGGCCCAGAGCAGTCTCCATAGTTACACATCATCAGTTTTCAACATGATTTTGTTCCACACAGGTGGGGCGGGGGGAGGGGGGTTGCGCAGGGCAGGAACTGTCCTTTCCCCATTTTTTTGTTTGTTTTTGACAGAGAGAGAGAGAGAGATACAGAGACAGAGAGAGAACTGTCTCTGGGGGAGTTCCCCCAGTTCAGCACATGGGTCCGCACGGGCCGGGGCCGGGATTCGATCCTTGGTCCCCGGCGCTGCAAAGTGAGCGCTTAACCCACTGAGCCATCCCGGCTTTCCCATGCCCATTTTTTAATTGGATTGTTTGTTTTCTTGGTATTGAGTTATATGAGTTATTTATAAATTTTGGATATTAACTTTTTTTTTTTTTTTTTTTTTTTTTTTTTTTTTTTTTTTTTTTTTTTTTTTTT